>WNWK01021967.1:0-33299 GCA_009830355.1 Cherax destructor
GGCTCCTACTAAAACGAGATGGGTCCTACACAGATGACAGCAAGGAAATGAGCGAGTTACTAAAGTCCCAGTACGACTCAGTTTTTAGCGAGCCGCTAACCAGACTAAAAGTTGAAGACCTAAATGAATTTTTTATGAGAGTGCCACAGAACCTGGTAGACGAAAGCCTATCTGACATTACCCTGACGCCACATGACTTCGAAAAGGCGATAAATGACATGCACTCCGCTCCGGGCCCCCGACTCATGGAACTCAGTGTTCATCAAGAACTGCAAGAAGCCGCTATCACGTGCTTTTAACATCCTATGGAGAGAGCATGGACACTGGGGTCGTCCTGCAGTTACTAAAAACAACAGACATAGCCCCACTCCACAAAGGCGGCAGTAAAGTAATAGCAAAGAACTACAGACCAATAGCGCTAATGTCCCATATCATAAAAATCTTTGAAAGGGTTCTAAGAAGCAAGATCGCCACTCATCTAGATAGCATCAATTACACAACCCAGGGCAGCATGGGTTTAGAGCAGGTCGCTCCTGTCTGTCCCAACTACTAGACCACTACGACAAGGTCCTGGATGCTCTAGAAGACAAACAGAATGCAGATGTTATATACACAGACTTTGCAAAAGACTTTGATAAGTGTGACCATGGTGTGATAGCACACCAAAATTATTTTTCTTATGAAATGATAGAGAATCTTTTTCCGATCATACCGCCACAAAAATTATGAAATTTGATCGAAAACTAACGGAATTATGCTTTCGCAAAGTTAGCGGTATCGATGACATTTACGCATCGGCGATTTCGCCCATTTTGAGCCTATTTTTGGCAAATTCCAATGTTTCAGTCTACTAAAATTATAGCTATTTCGCTAGAACTCCATTTCTTCTATCGATTGAGTACAAGAAACCACCTATTTACCAATTTCAACTACCCAAAATAGTGGTCAGAAAATGTCAATTTCGCCAATTTCACGCAAATTTCAAACGATGCCAATTTCAAAATAGGGTCCATAATAAAGAAGGCAGACATTCCTGGCACTAAAATAACATCTTTCTGTTCATTAGTCACGTCTCCAGGCCCTCTTACATTACTTTTGCTTTCCATTTTGAATTTTTATTCTCACAAAAATAGAAGATTTACTGTTACCAGTCAAAATTATCTCTATTTCTGTAATATATCATCTATTCTATAAAATGAGACTAAGAAAACAAAAATACAAGCATAAATACCATACGAAAATAGACTGCAAAGTCGCTGTTTTAAACCAAAAACACGGTCAGAGTTTTTTCACTCATTATGCACTGTGTGGTGCAGGAATTTTTGTATACTGCGCACAATGACCGCACAGACCCATTCTATCACATCTAGGCCTAACAGCCTGTTTCTGCTTGATTTGAAGGCGCTAGAATTTAGGCGTACTAGTACGTCCATAACCCCAGGGCATAAGCCGTACTAGTACGACCAAAACCCGAAAGGGTTAAATTACTTATGTGTATCTATCAAAGCATAAATTTAAAAAATCAATGTATAATATAATTTGATTTGTTTGACCAATTCATCTTATATGTCAAACACAAAATACATAGTATTTTTGTATTTTTATTCAGATAAATGATGAACTTTCTCAATCAAATGGCAATATTACTTTTTCAAATCATGACTGACTGAGCATAACCTTGGTCTTTAAGCCAACAATAGTGAATGGGTTAAGATTATTATGCAACATCTGAAATAAATTAAGAAAAAATAATAAAACATAGCAAAGGAATAACAACCTCAGCATCCTCCAGGAGGGCCAAGTAGTCTGGTGGGATGACTTCTCTCAGGTTCTGATTGTTCCTCTTGGCATTTGCAATCATTTCCATCACCTCCTCCATTTTGGAAAGCCTTTCTTTGGCTTTGGCAATTTCTCTGAATTGAAACAACAAAAATTAATTCCTGTTAAATCCAAAAAAAAGTATTAAACATGAAAGAAAAATATTAATTTATTACAAATATTGTACTACGTACTTAAAATAAATATATTTTTTTATATAAATATCACCTACAGATGTTTAACATGATTTAATAGCATTGTTATTGATCAATATTAGAAAAAATGAAAGTACATAACTTGATGTTCCAAATAAAAAAAAAAACAATTCAATGCTCTTAAAAGTGTTAAGTGCACAGCATATACAGTACTGCTACTACTACTGTATGGTGGTCCCTTGGTTTTGGTGTTTAATCAGTTCCAGAGGGATCGACTAAAACCAAAACCATTTTCCCCATAAGAATTAATGTAAATTCAATTAATCCGTTCAAGACACCCAGAAGTATTAAAATAAAAAAAAATTTGGGCCTTAAAGATAAATTTACATGCACAAAAGAATGAACATTCAACTAAACACTTACCTTTATTGAAGACTGATGTTGCTGGATGGAAGACAGGGAGGAGGGGAGAGGGAAGAGAGGCTATTCTTTGGAAGGGGAATCCCCCTCCATAAGGACTCTTGGTACCAAGTCCTCATCTGGGGTCAATTCCCTTTTTTGTCTTTTACTGCCACTTGAACCAGCTTGAGAGTCACTGCACACCTGTGGCACTAAATATCTGTCCAGAGAGCTCTGTTGCTGGCATCTCTTTAAAATGTCCCTAAAATGGGACAAGAGATTGTCATTGAACATGTTGCTGAGATGGATTGCAACATATTTGTTAGGTGATGTTCTTCCACAAATGAAAGCACCTCACTCCACTTTGCACAAATGTCCTTAATCTTTGAAGAAGGCACCTTACATCTCTCTTCCTTCTCCACTGAAGCAATTTCCTGAGTTGTGGTTTGATGGTGTTGCACCTCAAGCTCTTGCAGCTCTTCAGTGGTTCTCCACCAACTCTTCCACATCCTCGCCACTCATATCCAACACCATGGAATTCCCCAATGCCACAATACTTTCCACAACTTCCATAGGCTCCTCAGGGTCAGCCCCAAACCCTTCAAAATCCCTCTCTTGGACACAATCTGGCCACAACTTTCTCCAAGCAGAGTTCATCGTCCTGGAGGTCACTCTCTGCCAAGCCTTATCTATAAGGCCTATGAATTGAAGATATTGAAGTGATCCCTCCAGAACTCTCTTAGGGTCAATGCAGTGTCTGAGGTCACATCAAAGCACCTTCGAAACATTGCTTTGGTGTACAGTTTTTTGAAGTTTGCAATGATCTGCTGGTCCATGGGCTGGATGAGAGGAGTGGTGTTAGGAGGCAAGAACTTCACTGTTACAAAACTGAATTCCTTAGACAATTGGTCTTCCAAGTCTCGAGGATGAGCAGGAGCATTGTCCATTACCAGGAGGCACTCGAGTTCCAATTTCTTTTCCAGGAGGTATTTCTTCACACTCAGGCCAAACACTTGATTAAACCATTCCAGGAAAATTTCCTCGTGACCAATGCCTTAGTGTTAGCCTTCCACATCACACACAATTTACTCTTGACGAAATTGTTTTCTTGAACACTCTGGGATTTTCAGAGTGATACACAGTAAAGGCTTCGCATTGAAATCCCCACTAGCATTACCACACAACATAAGAGTTAGCCTGTCTTTCATAGGCTTGTGTCCCGGCAGTGCCTTTTCCTCCTGTGTGATGTAGGTCCTCCTTGGCATTTTCTTCCAAAACAGGCCTGTTTCGTCACAATTAAACACTTGTTCGGGTTTGAAATTTTCAGCCTGTACATATTCTTCAAATTCGCGCACAAATTTTTCAGCCGCATGTTTGTCTGAACTGGCACCCTCACCATGCCTTACAACACTGTGTATGCCACTTCGCTTCTTGAAGTTTTCGAACCAGCCTTTGCTGGCCTTAAATTCATCAACATCAACACTGGTTCCAGGCATTTTCTTGACAAGATCAGCATGCAACTGCCTTGCTTTTTCACATATGATGGATTGCACAACACTATCACCTGCTAGCTGTTTTTCGTTTATCCACACCAACAACAATTTCTCCATATTTTCAATTGATTGTGTTCTCTGTTTCGTTATCGTATTCACCCTTTTGCAACATTAGCTTCCGTTATTTCTCTTCACCACAATGGAACTGATAGTTGATGGGGCCTTATTGCATATCCTGGCGAGCTCGGCAATACATACGCCACTATCATATTTTTCTATTATTTCTTTCTTCAGTTCTACGGTGTTCCTCACATTCTTTACAAAAGGACTGGCACTAGGAGCTTTCTTTGGGCCCATGGTAGCTTATTTAGTAGTCACACACAATAATCAAGGGCCAAAACAATGGATTGTTAAGAAATGTTTTGTATGAACTCGCAGGATAATGTTCACTCAACCAGAAACAATGTTACACTGCCTGAGAATGTGCGTGGGAGGCGGGCTTGCGAGCTTTGTATGTGCGCTGGGCACTGGACAGGTTCCGTACCATCGACGAAAACTAAGCCAATACTGTATTTCCATGAAAAAGTGTACAAAAACCAAAATCACGAAAACTGAGACAAACGAAAACCAAGGGTCCACTGTACATAAATTAAAAGCACTTGCATTAGTATTGACATGTAACATAAGCTTCTCTATACAAATGTGACTAGTGACAAAACCTCATGCAAGCATGAGCAATATCATACTTAAGCATCTTCAAACAGAACTCTATACTGAAAGAACAAAATTTAAAGAGTGGGACAATAACAGAATTACCGGTGACCTTTTGCAAGGTGGAAGGTGCAAGTGAATAAAGTATTATGAACCTGACAAGTGGAAGACGTCATGCAAGTAACATTATCATTAGTCAAATAAAAGCAAGACCTTATAGTTGTTATCCTGTGGCCCAGCCACAGGGCCAATGACTTATGAATCCATGTACAGGAAGAGTTTCACTTTCTTTGGACTTTCCCCTCATAAGTTTATAACATTTAGATAAAGCAAGTTTTAAATTGTTAAAGTATACTAAAAACAATCTTTCAATACATTTGTCTCTCGGTCAAGTGGTGAAAGCTTCAGTAATTATTATATACTACTGTAATTGTAACAAAGCATTAAAACTGTAGGCATCGTATATCGCCTGGGAAATGGGAGATAATCAGATGTGATTGAAGGGAGAGTAGCTCTAATTCCTTGGATCAAGATCCCTTCACCTAGGTAGTAGGTTGGTAGACAGCAACCGCCCAGGGAGGTACCACCGTCCTGCCAAGTGAGTGTAAACCGAAAGCCTGTAATTGTTTCACATGATGGTAGGATTGCTAGTGTCTTTTTCGTCTCATAAACATGCAAGATTTCAGGTACGTCTTGCTACTTCTACTTACACTTACGTCACACTACACTACACACAGAAAATACCAAAATTGCCAGAAATTGAGTCAGTCAGTTTAAGCACTGGAATAGGCCAAAAACAGGCCTTAAAGTGGCCAAAATAACTATCACGGAAAGTGTTCCTCAACCTCCAATTTTGTGCATGCATAATTTCCTAAGAATTATATCTATTTTTGCAATTTTTACGTTTATACCTTTATAAAAAGATTCTCTACCCCTATAGATTAAAAAAAAATGCCGACACATAAGGGTTTTTATTTTGGGGGGTGCCAACAAATTAAAGGTTAATGTCTGAGGAAGATTTAATATAATACCATATTATTAAGGAAGGGGTTGTTACCACATACCTCAAGGCACTACAGGCAGACAGAAATGAACTTTTCTTGCTCTGATATAATATGTTCAGAAGAATACGCCTTAAATTACACTTGATGGCCATGACACGATAGGACAACTTACTGGTATTTGTGCATCACTTCTGGGTTCTGTCTCTCAGCTTCACTCAGCCTGATCCTCCGACCAGCTATTTCTAACACCTCTCCACCCACTGCTCCCTCAACAACAGGGGCCCTCTCAGTCTCGGTTCCTGCTCCAGAGTGTCTAACCTTAGCAGCCTCGGCTTCCTCTAAACGCTTCTGTGATTCTAACATTCTTCTTTCATCCTGAAATATCATGAAATTCATTTAAATTGTGAAACAATTCATGAATTGTACAATTAATAATGATAAAAACTGGTAATGTTGACAAAGATCATGCCTCATAGCAAAAATACGCATACTGTGCAAATGCATAAGTGTATAGAATTCAAAGCAAATCTGCTGAGGTGATCTTGTTTTGCTGTCTGGATACAATACTATGGCAAAAATAAAAGGAAACTAAATAAAAGTAACTATACATAAGAAAATACATACATACATACAATGATAATAAAATATACCATATTAATCAATCATATGTCATCTTGATTGTTCAATGAAAATTAAAACAAAATTTGCAAGGTTTGAATAATCAATGTAGCAGTAGAACAACGTATTCCAGCATTATAAACTGGAAAATTACAAACCAAACTTGACAAAAATGTTGGATAATTATTACAAAATTTCCATCTAGGGATTAAAAAGCAGATTATCAATAGGAATAATCCACGCTTTGGAAATTTTCTGGCAAGATGATATACAATGTCCTGGTATGTTCAGTCTCAAAGATTTTTGAACATACAGGGGCTTGAACTATATTGGAGAGAAGATAGGTGAAGATTGAGGTCAATTAATCCTCAGCTTTGGTAATGCTTCATGGCTGAAGATGAGTAATTATATCTTCATTTCAGAATGCTGTTCAGTGCCATTACCAAGAATTTATCTCTAAGAAAAGTTGTAAATGACTATCCTTTTGGACCCCAAAATTACTTACAAAGCATTTAAAAATAACTACATAAAGGTGAGTTTGACCATCTTAAACGGTGATCCTCGTACTATGCCACTCTTCTGGCTCCAGTATTTAAGTGTCTAAGCTCCTGCCTCTGCTTCAACTTTATCAAGGCTATGACACTGATTACCTCAGTTTCAACAGTCTCTAGTAGTACATAATTTCTGTACTATAATAATTTTTTTTTTCAACAAGTCAGCCTTCTCCCACCGAGGCAGGCTGACCCAAAAAGAAAGAAAATCTCCAAAAAGAAAATACTTTCATCATCATTCAACACTTTCACCACACTCATACATAATCACTGTCTTTGCAGAAGAGCTCAGATAAGACAGCTGAGAATAAGTCCCTCCCAGCTGTCACTATCCCAGACCCCTCCTTTAAAGTGCAGGCATTGTACTTCCCATTTCTAGGACTTAACTCCAACTAAATCAATAACCTGGTTTCCCTGAATCCCTTCACAAAATGTTACCCTGCTCACACTCCAACAGTGAATGTTTTCAGATATCTGAGAGTTGACTTGTCAGCAGATGGATTTATGAAGGATGAGATTAACCATAGAATTGATGAAGGAAAAAAGGGGAGTGTTGCGTTGAGGTATCTGTGGAGACAAAAAACGTTATCCATGGAGGCAAAGAAGGGAATGTACGAAAGTATAGTGGTACCAACACTCTTATATGGGTGTGAAGCATGGGTTGCAAATGCTGTAGCGAGGAGGCGGCTGGAGGAAGTGGAGATGTCCTGTCTAAGGGCAATGTGTGGTGTAAATATTATGCAGAAAATTCGGAGTGTGGAAATTAGGAGGAGGCGTGGAATTACTAAAAGTATTTGTCAGAGGGCTGAAGAGGGGTTGTTGAGGTGGTTTGGTCATTTAGAGAGAATGGATCAAAGTAGAATGACTTGGAGAGCGTATAAATCTATAGGGGAAGGACGGCGGGGTAGGGGTCGTCCTCGAAAAGGTTGGAGGGAGTAAAGGTTGTTTTGTGGGCGAGGGGCTTGGACTTCCAGCAAGCATGTGTGAGCGTGTTAGAAAAGTACAATGCCTGCACTTTAAAGGAGGGGTCTGGGATAGTGACAGCTGGGAGGGACTTATTCTCAGCTGTCATATCTGAGTGCCTCTGCAAAAACAGTGATTATGTATGAGTGAGGTGAAAGTGTTGAATGATGATGAAAGTATTTTCTTTTTGGGATTTTCTTTCTTTTTGGGTCACCCTGCCTCGGTAGGAGACGGCCGACTTGTTGAAAAAAAAAAAATCCATTTACTACAAGTAAATAGTAGTAGGTAAATTTGGGGTGCCAGGGGTAAACAAAAATGAGGAGCCTTTAATTGAGCTATGTGTAGAAAGAGGTTTGGTAATAAGTAATACCTATTTTATGAAAAAGAGGATAAATAAGTATACAAGGTATGATATAGCACGTAATGAAAGTAGTTTGTTAGAATATGTATTGGTGGATAAAAGGTTGATGGGTAGGCTTCAGGATGTACGTTTATAGAGGGGCAACGGATATATTTGATCATTATTTAGTTGTAGCTACAGTTAGAGTAAGAGGTAGATGGGACATAAGGAAAATGGCCACAGCAAGTAAAAGAGAGGTGAAAGTGCATAAACTAAGGTAGCAGGAAGTTAGGGTGAGATACAGTAGATCGTCATTTAGCACAGTAGTTACGTTCCTGAAAACGTCGTGTTAGATAATTAAAAGAACTTATGGGAAAAATAGGGTTACGTTCTTGGGAGTCCCCAAAAAGCCAAACAATTTTTTTTTAGACCAACAGATCTTGCAAAAATTGAAGGTGAATATGTAATTGTAGTTCATTGTCGTGATATATTACTGCTTAAGACTACAAATGCAATAGAAATAATAGTATTTCTTACCTTAAATTGTGGGTAATGATGTTTGTGGATGGTTGTGAAGAGTGGATATGGATGGTGTGGCCCTACTGGGCTGAGGTGGATGGTTGTTGGTTGTCGGAAGAAGTGGATGGTAGAGGTTCTGGTACTCAAGTCAATGGTTGTATTGCAGTGTGCATAAATTCTGTAATGGATCTCTTGGCTCTTTTATTCTGCATTACATTATACAGCTGACGGTAAGGCATCATCAGCTGGTCTAGACCCCGTTTCAAAGAACTGCTTCTAGCTTTGTCAGGGTCCTCTTCAGTGAAAAAGTGCTAGTTTAGCAGCAACATGGAACTGCTCACATAACTGCTGCAATGTTAACTGTTTTTCTTCAGGTTCTTCTTCATCTTCTTCTGTTATCTCCCTACCTTGTATCTGTGCATCGAACTCTGCCAACATTGCCTCTGGACTCCTGTCTTCATCATCATCATCATCATATTCTAAGAGTTCATTCAGATCATCTTCATTCATATCTTCAAAACCATCACCTGGTAATCTCCTTGCCAGCTGAACAATTTCCTGAACTTCACTCTCAAGCAAGGGAAAACCAGTGAAAGAATTAACTACAGAAGGCCATAACTTTCCCCAGCCTGCATTTAATGTTGATTGGAGCACCTTATTCCATGCACTTCTAGTATAGCTGATGGCATCTGCAATGTTAAATTTTCTCCAGAAGCTTGGTACTGCCAGGTTGGAGTCGAAGTCCAATGATGTAACAAGTTTTTTTATAACTTTTTTGTGTAGTTACACTTGAATGTCTTAATAACTCCCTGGTCCAG
Source organism: Cherax destructor (assembly GCA_009830355.1). Taxonomy (NCBI): domain Eukaryota; kingdom Metazoa; phylum Arthropoda; class Malacostraca; order Decapoda; family Parastacidae; genus Cherax; species Cherax destructor. The sequence goes on from WNWK01021967.1 coordinate 9,390, forward strand.
TGGTTGAATCAGAGATGTTGTATTTGGAGGTAAAAATACAACATTTACATGTGGGGTCACATCCAGTAAAGCTTGTGGATGAGTACGGGAATTATCAAGAATGAAGAGAGCCTTGAATGCAAGGTTCTTGCTGTGCAGGTAAAACTTGACTTCAGGAATAAAGTGATGCTTAAACCAGTCAATAAATATTTCCTCTGTCATCCATGCTGACTGGTTTGACCTCCAAATTACTGGTAAGGTGTTCTTATCCACACCTTTCAAAGCACGAGGATTCTTAGAGCGGTAAATAACCATGGGCTTACACTTGAAATCACCTGATGCATTACCGCAAAGGAGCAAGGTAAAGCGATCCTTTGCTGTCTTGAAGCCTGGTGCACTTTTCTCTTGCTGACTGATATAAGTTCGTGTTGGCATTTTCTTCCAGAAAACACTTGTCTCGTCAGCATTAAACACGTGATGTGGCTCATAGCCACCCTTAGTAGGACCCCAACTGACTTAATAGTTTAACCTACCGTGGGCGACCGCGCGCTCAAAAATTTTCCCCTCCTGCCGAACCGTGTAATATCATCTTTACGTCATGTAAGATGATAATGTGCCGCAAATCTTAAATCGTGCAATACCTGTAACGTGCAACATAATCTCGTGCTAAATGACGTTATACTGTATTTACTTGTTGGGACCTACGTGTCATTCTTTTCATGAGGTCACATTTTGGGTTATTCATTACACAAGCTCGTATATTCGCCTCATTCTTCCTACTTGTACAAACTGACGCTTCATTAAGGCCATACCATAGGCCCTCACTATATCCACCACACGTGAGCCACTCTTAAGCTTATCTAATATCTCAATTTTCTTTGCAATTCCTAGACTTGAACACTTAAACCTTTTCTTGTCACTTGCTGGAACACTTGTATGCTTACTGGGTGCCATGATTGCTTGGTAGATTTATGAAAATGCAATGAAAATGAGAAAATGTATGTAAATAAACACAGCAAGCTTCCCGATTATTGTCGTCCTGCACACGTATGAACCAAACTGAACGCTGGGAGGGATGCGTGGGTGGGTGAGGGTGGCGGGGGATAGCAGTAGGACTCCCCACTGACTCAATGGTTTAACCCACCGCGGGCAACCGCGACCGTGTAATATTTTTACGTTGTGTTAGATAATAATGTGCCACAATTCTTCAATCGTGCAATACCCGTAACGTGCAACATAATCTCATGCTAAATGATGATCTACTGTATAAGCAACTATTGGCAGTTGGGGGGTTGAAGAGGGTTGGGATAGTTTTAAAAATGCAGTATTAGAATGTGGGGCAGAAGTTTGTGGCTATAGGAGGGTGGGTGCTGGAGGAAAGAGAGAGTGATTGGTGGAATGATGAAGTAAAGGGTGTGATAAAAGAGAAAAAGGTATCGTATGAGAGGTTTTTACAAAACAGAAGTGTTGTAAGAAGAGCAGAGTAGTATATGGAGAGTAAAAGAAAGGTGAAGAGAGTGTCATATATACCATTGTACTATACTTATGCAGTATAGCTTGGTACCAGCCGTTTATAGTTAGGCTCCCTTTTGAACCTGTGATGTCACGAGCCCCTCATGTGGGACGCTAGCCCCAGGCATTCGGCCTCACTCGTTGGACCACCGTAGGACTAGCAGGTTAAGGCTGGGACTGGCTCTCCTCACAGACTAAGTCAATATACCGTAACCACCCTACCAGTGTGTTTCACTACGACCGTAATTATCACCAAGAACCCCATCCTACAAATGGTGGCAATGGTTTGAGAGTGCAAAAGGAAAGCAGATGAAAGAGTGGGAGAGGCACTGTCAAGAAATTTTGCTGAAAATAAGAAAGAGTTTTGGAGTGAGATAAACAAGTTAAGAAAGCCTAGGACACGAATGAATTTGTCAGTTAAAAACAGAGTAGGGGAGTTAGTAGATGGGGAGCTGTATTAGGGCTGTTATCATTAACTTGCTACCTAAACTGCATAGAGGAGACTTTTAGGAATCCAGTGGAGAACAGATAATAAAATGTGTGCTTCAACAATTACTGGATGGAGGCAAACACAGGAATAAAAGACCACGAAGCGCAGAACATACTTTACAATAACAAGGAAGCTAACAGAACCACACAAAATGAGTATCATTGGGTAAGATAGCACAAAAAATCTGAAATGGACAATGTATCCAAGGCAAAGACAAAACGTAAGTACAGTGGACCCCCGAGTTACGTTCACTTCGGAAATCATACAATTATGTAAGTGTAATATTGTAAGTGCTTTTGTAAGTGTATTTTTGGGGGTCTGAAATGGACTAACCTACTTGACATTATTTCTTAAGGGAGAAAATTCATTCGGTAATGGCACTTGAGCAGCCTTCTGGAATGAATTATGCTCGTAACTCGGGGGTCCACTGTATTTAGATACAGTGGTTATATAATGGCAATGGATAAAAAGGATCTAATTTTAATGTGATATTTTTTTTATCAAAAATGAATATTGATAAAAATATCACACATTAAAATTAGATCCTTTTTCTCCATTGCCATTATATAACCAGTGGAAATACTGTGTACAATGCTGTATAAAATCAGTGGATGAGTATTCTGAACCAATAAGTTAGATCCACAATGACCAATGTTGAAGTGTACTTACATTTAATAGAAATTTTTCTTTTAAGCTGATCAACAAACCTACTGATCATCCTTCATGTCTACAAAATATAGCGTAAAGACCTGCCAAGTAGGGGCCAGTAGGCCTGCAGCAGTGCTCCTCCATTCTTGTATATCTAGAGAAGAACTGCTTACCAAAGAATTATGAAGCCAAAATATTGGAATAAACTCTATGTGTAAAAATTTTTACTAGAAAACATTACCTCCTTTCGAGCAGCAGTTGTGACATCCAAAAGCTTTTTCATGTCACCCAACTGCTTTTGTAGAGACTGTAACTGCCTTTGTCTTGATAATATCTCATCTGATACCTCAGCAACATTGCTCGCTGTAGTATTCATATTTATCTGAGAAATTTCATCATTGGCATGAATGGAAGTTCTTGGAGTTGCTTCTGAAGTTGTACAGCGAATTTCTCCAAGTCGTTCGGTAGCTGTGCCCTGATTACTGTCTGGTGTCTCAACTGGCACTGTGGAGTTTCTCTGAGATCTTGCTGGGCCATCCCCAGAATCTGGTAAAATTATAAGCCTACTGAAGAATAAATTATTAAAATCATCTTGCATAGAACATATGGTCTTCCAGGTGAATAGATTCTTACAGGCACACATTAACCAAAGTAAAATTACAAGAAACAGGCAAAAATTGTGATAACAGGAAGAAAATTTCAATCACACTGTGTTAATAAGGCAGTGCATGGTAACATGAAACGTGGTAGTTTCATGTATTACTTTGTTCACTCACTCATACAACGGTAATCTAAGAGTAACATCATCTCACCAGTTTGCTGATCATCGTGACTTTGCCGCTGAATTCTGCGCAATCTTGCAACTGTATCAACCAGCAATCGTCGCTTTGATGCAAGCTGACCCAGCTTACTTGCCACAGCTGCCTGAGCTTCCTCATCATCTGGGTCCACATTCTGTAGTCACAAGGCAACAGGTTATCAAATCATTTCAATATGAACTGTTAACCCTTTCAGGGTCCAGACCCCTGATCTGAAACTTGTCCACAGGGTCCAAGAATTTCCAAAACAATTTTTGCTATTTTTTGTTAAGAAATGGTAGAGAATCTTTTTCTGAAAGTAATAAAACAAAAAGAATGAATTATAATGAAAAATTGACAAAATTACGCTCTCACGAATTTTGCTGCTTCAGCGATATGTATGCATTGGCGATTTTGCCCATTTTGACTCCCATTTTAGCCAATTACATTAGTCAAGTCATAAAAATTCTTAGCTTTTTGGCTAGTATTACTTCTATTTTATCGATTAACAAGAAATTGCCCAATCAACTATTTCAACCACCCAATAAAGTGATCGGAAATTGGTAATTTGACCAATTTCACACAACATTCAAAATATTGCAATTTCAAAACAGGGTCCAGAATAAACAATGCAGTCATTCCAGGCACTAAAATAACATTTCCTCTGTTTATTAGTTACGTTTCCAGGCTTTACAAATGAAATCCACTTTGATTTTTTATTCACATAATGAATTTTTATTCACACCAAAAAACAGAAGAATTACTGTTATGCAATATTGTAATACAGCCTCTCCTCACTTAACGACAGAGTTCCGTTCCCAAGACCACGTCAATAAACGAATTTGTCGCTAAGTGAGGAGCTTACTATAATGGTAGTGGGTTTGTGTCAACCATCTTTGATATTGTTTTAACCATTTCAGGGTCCAGAGGCAAAATCTCAGTGACAGCCAGGGTCCAAGAATTAAAAAAAAAAAAATAAATGTTATTTTTTCTTATGAAATGGTAGAGAATCTTTTTCTGAAGGTAATAAAGCAAAAAGTATGAAATTTGATTGAAAATCGACAAAATTATGCTCTCGGAAATTTTGATGTGTGAGTACACAACCCGCACATAGAAGAGAGGAGCTTACGACGACGTTTCGGTCCGACTTGGACCATTTACAAAGTCACACTAACACAAAGAACAGGTAGAAGGGGTATTTATAGGCCAGCAGACAGGGGAGGGCACTTTCTTGTGCCCTCCCCTGTCTGCTGGCCTATAATCCCCTTTCTGTTCTTTGTGTTAGTGTGACTTTGTAAATGGTCCAAGTCGACGCGTCGTCGTAAACTCCTCTCTTCTATGTGCGGGTTGTGTGTGTATTGTTCCAATCACGTTATTGTGCCTTTTTTTGTTATTGATGTGTCAGTGATATTTACTCATCGGCGATTTTGCCAATTCAGACTCCCATTTTAGGTCAATTACATTATTCCAGTTGACCAAACTCTTAGCTATTTCACTAGTATTACTTCTATTTTATTGATTGAGCACAAGAAATCGCCCAGTCACCTGTTTCAACTACCCAATAAAGTGATCGGAAATTGGTAATTTAGCCAATTTAACACAAAGTTCAAAATATTCCAATTTCAAAATACGGTCCAGAATAAATAATGCAGGCATTCTTGGCACTAAACTAACATTTCCTCTGTTCATTAGTTATGTTCCCAGGCTTTACAAATGAATTCCATTTTTATTTTTTATTCACATAATGAATTTTTATTCACAACAAAAAATAGAAATTTACTGTTATGCAATGTTGTAATAATTGTATAAATAATATCAGCACATTCATGAACGTATATTAGACCTACCAGCTGATGTGTATTAGACTCGTGAAGACATCTGTTTACTCTTGAACATCGGCAAAAACTGAACATTTCTGCTACTTTGAGCTCAGTTTCAAGCCATTTTCAGTACTAAAACCAATCAAAATCATCTCTATTTCTGTAACATATATTTCATTCTATCAAAAGAGACCGAGAAATCGCAAATACAATTGTAAAAAACATATGAAAAAACACCGCAAATTCGCTGTTTTAATCCAAAATTACAGTCACAGTTTTTTCTCTCTCATTATGCACTGCGTGCTGCAGGATTTGTTTTATGTTGTGCACACTTTACACACAGATGTGTTCTCTCATATCGTGGCGTAGATCTACGGGTCGGACCCTGGCTTCAAAACCATAGATCTATGGGACAGACCCTGAAATCTTAATGTCGCCTTTGCACCATTTGTAACTTTTCTGGAATATTTTTGAATGTTTATACAGTAGTGAACTGTATATTGTATTAAATAGAATAGAGGAAATCAGCTGTAATATACATTATTTAGGAATGCATTGCAGTCAGAGAGCTCGTCGTAAGTCCGAGTCTTTGGAAAACGAGTACAGTCATCCCTAGGTTTTCGATTTTAATCCGTTCCAGATGGATCAGCTAAAACCAAAATCGGTGAAAACCAAAACTATTTTCTCCATAAGAAATAATAGAAATTCAATTAATCCGTTCCAGAAACCCAGAAGTTTGGAAAAAAAATTTTTGGGGGGCCTTAAAGATAGATTTACATGCACAAATGAATGAACTCTATGTGGCACTTACCTTTATTGAAGACTGATGTTGCTGGATGGAAGAGAAGGAGGAGGGAGAGGAAGAGACCCTATTTTTGGAAGGGAATCCCCTTCCATAAGGAATTTAGGTACCAAGTCCTTATCCGGGGTCAATTCCCTGCATGCCTGCTACACTCCCTCCCTGCCTGCCTGCTGCACACTCCCTCCTGCCTGCCTGCCTGCTACACTCCCTCCCTGCCTGCCTGCTACACTCCCTCCCTGCCTGCCTGCTACACTCCCTCCCTGCCTGCCTGCTACACTCCCTCCCTGCCTGCTACACTCACTGCATACGTGCTACACTCCCTGCATACGTGCTACACTCCCTGCATACGTGCTACACACCCTGCATACGTGCTACACTCCCTGCATACGTGCTACACTCCCTGCATACGTGCTACACTCACTGCATTCGTGCTACACTCCCTGTATACCTGCTACACTCCCTGCATACCTGCTACACTCCCTGCATACCTGCTACACTCCCTGCATACATGTTACACTCCATGAATACCTGCTACACTTCCTGCATACCTGCTACACTCCCTGCATACCTGCTACACTCACTGCATACGTGCTACACTCCCTGCATACGTGCTACACTCCCTGCATACGTGCTACACTCCCTGCATACGTGCTACACTCCCTGCATTCATGATACACTCCCTGTATACCTGCTACACTCCCTGCATACCTGCTACACTCCCTGCATACCTGCTACACTCCTGCATACCTGCTACACTCCTGCATACATGCTACACTCCTGCATACATGTTACACTCCATGAATACCTGCTACACTTCCTGCATACCTGCTACACTCCCTGCATACCTGCTAGCACTCCCTGCATACGTGCTACACTCCCTGCATACGTGCTACACTCCCTGCATACGTGCTACACTCCCTGCATACGTGACCTCTGCATACACTCCTGCATACGTGCTACACTCCTGCATACGTGCTACACTCCCTGCATACGTGCTACACTCCTGCATACGTGCTACACTCCCTGCATACGTGCTACACTCCCTGCATTCGTGCTACACTCCCTGCATACCTGCTACACTCCTGCATACCTGCTACACTCCCTGCATACCTGCTACACTCCCTGCATACATGCTACACTCCCTGCATACATGTTACACTCCATGAATACCTGCTACTACTCTGCTCCTCCTGCATACGTGCTACACTCCCTGCATACGTGCTACACTCCCTGCATACGTGCTACACTCCCTGCATACGTGCTACACTCCCTGCATACGTGCTACACTCCTGCATACGTGCTACACTCCTGCATACGTGCTACACTCCCTGCATACGTGCTACACTCCCTGCATACTGCTACACTCCCTGCATACGTGCTCACTCCCTGCATACTGCTACACTCCCTGCATACCTGCTACACTCCTGCATACCTGCTACACTCCCTGCATCGTGCTACACTCACCATGCTGTCACTCCTGCATGCCTGCTACACTCCTGCATGCGCTGCTACACTCCCTGCTGCTCACTCCCTGCCTGCTACACTCCTGCATGCCTGCTACACTCCCTGCATGCCCTGCTCTACCACTCCTGCATGCCTGCTACACTCCCTGCATGCCTGCTACACTCCCTGCATGCCTGCTACACTCCCTGCATGCCTGCTACACTCCCTGCATGCCTGCTACACTCCCTGCATGCCTGCTACACTCCCTGCATGCCTGCTACACTCCCTGCATGCCTGCTACACTCCCTGCATGCCTGCTACACTCCTGCATGCCTGCTACACTCCCTGCATGCCTGCTACACTCCCTGCATGCCTGCTACACTCCCTGCAGCCTGCCCCTGCATGCGCTACACTCCTGCTGCACTGCCTGCTACACTCCTGCATGCCTGCTACACTCCCTGCATGCCTGCTACACTCCCTGCATGCCTGCTACACTCCCTGCATGCCTGCTACACTCCCTGCATGCCTGCTACACTCTTAAACTCCATCGTGTTTCTCACTTTCTTTACCAAAGGACTGGCACTAGGAGTTTTCTTTGGGCCCATGGTAGCTTATTTAGTAGTCACACACAATAATCAAGGGCCAAAAACAATGAATTGTTAATAAATGTTTTGTATGAACTCCTGGGGTGATGTTCACTCAAGCATAAACAATGCTAGACTGCGTGACAATGTGCGTGAGTGGCGGTCTATGGCCTTTGTATGTGCGCAGCACTGGTGGACAGGTTGCATATCATCGGCGAAAACTGAGACAATTTTTCCACAAAAAAAGTGTGCGAAAACCAAAATCGGCGAAAACTTGGACAATCGAAAACCAAGGGATGACTGTACATTGCTAAGTGAGGAGAAGCTATAATTGCATAATATCAGCGCATTCGTGAACGCATATTAGACCCACCAGCTGACATGTATTGGATGCATGACGCCATTTGTTTACTCTTGAACATCGGCAAAAATCGAAAATTTCCGCTACAGTGAGCTCAGTTTCAAACTATTTTCAGTACCAAAACCAATCAAAATCATCTCTATTTCTGTAATATGTCTTCCATTCTAACAAATGCGACTAAGAAACAATGAAAACAACTGTAAAAAAACATACGAAAATACCCTGCAAAGTTGTTGCTTTAATCCAAAAACATGGTCTCAGTTACAGTCATACCTAGGTTAGCGATGGCGTCGGATACTGATAAAATCGGTTAGCGATACATTTTTACGTCAAAATATTTACTCAGTTTACGATGATTGTTCGGTTTACAATATTCGTCCCGGACGCGTCCGCGTGGCGCCCAGCTGTGCGGGTACTCCAGGGAGCGTCAGTGTGCTATTGTTTACAAGTGAGAGCGACCACCACCCACGCATTCATACCCTGAGCCTGAGCCTCAGCCTGAGCCTGAGTCTCAGCCTGAGCCTGTTGTGGAAGAAATTGTGGAACTGGGCAAGTCCATGGGGTTGGAGGTGAGTGGTGAGGATGTGGAACAGTTGGTGGAGGAGCACAATGAAGAGCTAACCACTGAAGATCTGCAAGAGCTTCAACAGCAACAGCAACAAGAGACCACAGGTCAGGACAATGGTTCAGAGGAGGAGGAGGTAGAACAGAGATGGAAGAAGGTGCCTTCTTCAGTGATTAAGGAGATTTGTGGAATGTGGAGCAGGGTGCAAGGCTTTATGGATGAATATCACCCTAACCATGCTGTTGCAGGCCGTGCTGGCAACCTGTACAATGACACAGTGGTGTCCCATTTCAGGGATATGTTAAAGAATTGCCAGACACAGAGCTCCCTGGACAGATTTTTTGTTAGAGAGGGGTCCAGTGACTCAAGCTGGTCCTAGTGGCATTAAAAGAAAAAGGCCAGTAACCCCAGAAAAGAACTTGGCACCTGCAGTGTTAATGGAAGGGGATTCCCCTTCCAAACACTAGCATACTACTCCACCTTATCCCCTCCTCCCGTCTTCCACACATCAACAATTCTTCAATAAATGTAAGTGACATGTTATTGTACTATACTATTTACATGTATTTCTTTAATGTTCATTAAATTGTGTATTATTTAATGTCAAAAAGTTCTAAAAAATATTTTATTTTACTACTTTTGGAAGTCTGGAACGGATTAATTTTTTTTTTTCAACAAGTCGGCCGTCTCCCACCGAGGCAGGGTGACCCAAAAAGAAAGAAAACCCCAAAAAGAAAATACTTTCATCATCATTCAACACTTTCACCACACTCATACATAATCACTGTCTTTCCAGAGGAGCTCAGATACGACAGCTGAGAATAGTCCCTCCCAGCTGTCACTATCTCAGACCCCTCCTTTAAAGTGCAGGCATTGTACTTCCCATTTCCAGGACTCAAGTCCAACTAAATCAATTAACTGGTTTCCCTGAATCCCTTCACAAAATGTTACCCTGCTCACACTCCAACAGATAGTCATGTCCCAAAAACCATTCGTCTCCATTCAATCCTATCTAACACGCTCACACATGCTTGCTGGAAGTCCAAGCCCCTCGCTCACAAAACCTCCTTTACCCCTTTCCTCCAACCTTTTCGAGGACGACCCCTACCCCGCCGTCCTTTCCCTATAGATTTATACGCTCTCCAAGTCATTCTACTTTGATCCATTCTCTCTAAATGACCAAACCACCTCAACAAACTCTCTTCAGCCCTCTGACAAATACTTTTAGTAACTCCACATCTTCTCCTAATTTCAACATTCCAAATTTTCTGCATAATATTTACACCACACAGGACATCTCCACTGCCTCCAGCCTCCTCCTCACTGCAGCATTTGCAACCAATGCTTCACACCCATATAAGAGTGTTGGTACCACTATACTTTCGTACATTCCCTTCTTTGCCTCCATGGATAACGTTTTTTGTCTCCACAGATACCTCAATGCACCACTCGCCTTTTTTCCTTCATCAATTCTATGGTTAACCTCATCCTTCATAAACCCATCCGCTGACACATCAACTCCCAAATATCTGAAAACATTTACTTCTTCCATAATCCCTCTCTCCAATGTGATATCCAATTTTTCTTTATTTAAATCGTTTGATACCCTCATCACCTTACTCTTATCTATGTTCACTTTTAACTTTCTACCTTTACACACACTCCCAAACTCGTCCACTAACCTTTGCAACTTTTCTTTAGAATCTCCCATAAGCACAGTATCATCAGCAAAAAGTAACTGTGTCAACTCTAATTTTGCATTTAATTCTCCATAATTTAATCCCAGCCCTAGCATTTACTTCTTTTACAACCTCATCTATAAATATATTAAACAACCATGGTGACATTACACATCCCTGTCTAAGACCTACTTTTACCAGGAAGTAATCTCCCTCTCTCCTACACACCCTAACCTGAGCCTCACTATCCTCATAAAAACTCTTTACAGCCTTCAGTAACTTACTACCTATTCCATACACTTGCAACATTTGCCACATTGCTCCCCTATCCACTCTATCATATGCCTTTTCTAAATCCATAAATGCAATAAAAACTTCTCTACCTTTATCTAAATACTGTTCATATATATGCTTCACTGTAAACACTTGATCTACACATCCCCTACCCACTCTAAAGCCTCCTTGCTCATCTGCAATCCTACTCTCTGTCTTACCTCTAATTCTTTCAATAATAACCCTGCCATACACTTTATCTGGTATACTCAGTAAACTTATTAATTTTATTTCCATTATTTCTTATGGGGAAAATTCATTCGGATAACGATAAATTCGGTTACAGATACGCCCTCTCTGACGGAATAATATTGCTAACCGAGGTACCACTGTATTTTTTCTCCTTATGCAAGGTGTGCTGCAGGACTTGTTTTATATGGTGCACACTTACCCCATAGATGTATTCTCTCATATCTAGGCCCAAATTTACCGCTCACAACTTATCTGAGTGAGCTAAGCTCATGGAACAGAAGTACGGTTTGGACCCTGGCTTCAAAGCCGTAGAACTACGGGATGGACCCTCAAAGGATTAATCATTAGTGAAAGAATGTGAAGAAAGAATAAGTAAATGAAGAATAAAAATTGACAATACTGTGACTGGAACAATACATAAATAATTACCTACACTTAGGGAAGTTTTCATTGCATTTATGGATTTAGAAAAAGCATATGAGAGAGTGGATAGGGGAGCAATGTGGCAGATGTTGCAAGTGTATGGAATAGGTAGTAAGTTACTGAATGCTGTAACGAGTTTTTATGAGGATAGTGAGGCTCAGGTTAGGGTGTGTAGGAGAGAGGGAGATTACTTCCCAGTAAAAGTAGGTCTTAGACAGTGATGTGTGATGTCACCATGGTTGTTTAATATATTTATAGATGGGATTGTAAAAGAAGTAAATGCTAGGGTGTTGGGGAGAGGAGTGGGATTAAATTATGGGGAATCAAGTACAAAATGGGAGTTGACACAGTTACTTTTTGCTGATGATACTGTGCTTATAGGAGATTCTAAAGAAAAGTTGCAAAGGTTAGTGGACGAGTTTGGGAGAGTGTGTAAAGGTAGAACGTTAAAAGTGAACATAGATAAGAGTAAGGTGATGAGGGTATCAAACGATTTAAATAAAGAAAAATTGGATATCACATTGGAGAGAGGAATTATGGAAGAAGTAAATGTTTTCAGATATTTGGGAGTTGACGTGTCAGCGGATGGGTGTATGAAGGATGAGGTTAACCATAGAATTGATGAAGGAAAAAAGGTGAGTGGTGCATTGAGGTATCTGTGGAGACAAAAAACGTTATCCATGGAGGCAAAGAAGGGAATGTATGAAAGTATAGTGGTACCAACACTCTTATATGGGTGTGAAGCATGGGTTGCAAATGCTGCAGCGAGGACGAGGCTGGAGGCAGTGGAGATGTCCTGTCTAAGGGCAGAATTTTGTACTTTTTGTGTCATTACCTTCAGAAAAAGATTCTCTATCATTACAGAAGAAAATTAGGGAAATACATTACATGGACCTCTAATGTAGTTACTAAACCAATCACTAATATTATTATTTTTACTTCACATAAAAACTATTTAAATCTGAGGTACAAAACCAACAAGTCATGACAAACCTGAGCTTTTATTGCGTACATTCCTTGTAGGCGTTCCACTTTGTCAAGGAGAGACTGAAATTCTTCAAGGCCTTGTCTAATTTCATCCGCAGACCAATTTTCAACTCCTGGGATCGGGTCCTCATATCCTGATTCATTTTCCCCTGTTGGTTGCTGCACTTGTTGCTCCTCCTGATTCCGCATATTTTGTTGCTGCTTCTTGAGGTTTTCTAATCGCTCACGAGTAGCCTGAACAAAAATGCATGTGTGACCAGCATGAAACAAAGAAAATGTATATTTTGGGAATAATTGATATTAAATATAAAAAATTCACAGTAGAATTTATGTTAGCATATACATATAATTCTCCATGGGAAAGTGGAACAGAATTCTTCCTCCATAAGCCATGTGTGTCGTAAGAGGCGACTAAAATGCCGGGAGCAAGGGGCTAGTAACCCCTTCTCCTGTATATATTACTAAATGTAAAAGGAGAAACTTTCATTTTTCCTTTTGGGCCACCCCGCTTCGGTGGGAAACGGCCGACGTGTTGAAAGAAAGAAGATATACATATAATGCAATGCAATTTACAATGGTAAACAAAAATATTTTTAACACAGCAACTGTGGCCTAGAGCATTTCACATGTTCCATCCAGACATCACCACCTTACCTTCCCTTCAGCATCTCCCTCTTCAATCGCTATCACCCACACCGCCCCCTCAGTAGTTCGAATGAACAGTCGTGTGCATCATTGACCTTGTATTTATCAAATGTTTTTGGAAACTGCATTAACATCAAACCCTGTGGTCTTCAAGTTATTAACCATGTCACTCATGGAAGTGCAAAAATCAAGAATAAATCTATGAAGTAAAACAAATTAAAAGTATTGGATATGCTTTGAGGTGCTTTCATGGTATGTGGCACAAACATGTAGAGAACAAATAAAAAGATTCATAAACTCAGAAACAGGAATCTAAATGATAAAGTGAAGCCAGTTTAGGGCAAAGCCCTGAAGTATCTCCCATGAACTCTATATATTGTCACATATTTCTCTCTTCTCTGCTTCAGAGAGAACCTACCAAGTTCAATAATTTATATGGCTCTATGCAGACAGTAAACACTATGTACAGAAAAGTTCTACTCTTAGTGGCAATATGATAAATTACAATGTTATTAAACTCTGTAAGCAGGCAGGTGTTCCTTCACAGGATTGTAAATTTAGTGCTGAGTGATCCATAATTTTCAAGAAGTGCAACAAGCTCCACAATACAAAATTTTCTGGCAAGAATGATTCATCTGTAGATTGCCCTACTGTACGATTATTAAAGACTACACTTGCAACCCTCATGAAATAATTATCTTAGAAGTGAATGCAATAAAAAAAATCATCAATAAACAGGAGTGAATTACACCTGGGATCAAGGTGGCAGCTTAAGACCATTTTGCATTGTTTCTCTACTCCAACAAAGTGGCAAATCTTTTAAGTGTAAACTGAAGATGATTTACTGATCACAGAATCCTCATAACTTACACAGTAAGAACGTTAATATTATCCTTTGTCTGGTATCTAATGAGAGTCACTGATGATGCCAGGGTTTAGGATTCCAACCAAACTTAATACTTAAGGTAAGAATATATACCCTAAAAGAACTTTACATTAAAGGTTCTCCTTATACTTGTCAATGCCCTTAATCATCCTGTTGAAAAATGGCAAAATAATGATCCAAATGTATTTTTTAACTACCATATATGATATTTTTTAAACAGCCCCTAGATAGAGGAAATATAAAGAACTTTCAAGTGCAACTACAAAAGTATAACTATGAGAAAGCTGATCAGAGCAACTGGGGGAATTTTGATGCTGGTACCCCAGACTTTTGGCATTTTAACATGAGCGACCCAATTATGGATATAAAGTTGTCGTGCAATGAGATTTAGTAGTTTACTCATTGAAACAAACTTTAAATTAAGGCCTGGTGAGGTGAAAGATTTTCATAGTTTTTATAAGAACATAAGAAAGAAGCAACACTGCAGCAGGACTACTGGCTCATGCAAGGCAGGTCCAAGTTTCCTACCGGCTTAAGCCAATGACCCAACCTAGTCAGGTCAGGCCACATTCACTTAAGGAAGGAGCACAGCATCAGACTTAATAACACAAGCTAGTCAGGTCCAACTCACACCCACCCACACCCACTCATGTTTTTATCTAACCTATTTTTAAAACTATACAATGTTTTAGCTTCTATGACGGCACTCGGGAGTTTGTTCCACTCATCCACAACTCTATTACTAAACCAGTGCTTTCCTATATCCTTCCTAAATCTGAATTTTTCCAACTTAAAACCATTGCTGCGAATCCTGTCTTGGCTAGGTATTTTTAGCACGCTATTTGCATCCCGTTTATTTATTCTTATTTTCCATTTATACACCTCAATCATATTCCCCTAATTCTACACCTTTCTAGAGAGTGCAGATTCAGGGCCCTCAGTCTATCCTCATAGGGAAAATTTCTGATACATGGGATCAACTTTGTCATCCTCCTTTGTACGCTTTCCAGTGCATTTACATCCATTCTGTAATATGGTGACCAGAACTGTGAAGCATAATCTAAATGAGGCCTAACCAAAGATATATAGAGTTGAAGAACAACCTAAGGACTCCAATTATTTATGGCTCTTGATATGAAGCTGAGGATTCTGCTTGCTTTATTGCAAACACTTATGCACTGTTGTCTAGGTTTTAGATTACTGCTAACCAGAACTCCCAAATCCTTTTCGCAATCAGTAATATTAAGACTTACATTATTTAGTTTATATGTGGCATGGCTGTTTTCCTGTCCAATGTTTAGAACTTTGAATTTGTCTATATTAACCCATTTACTGTCCAAACGTATATATACGTTTTTACCGCTAGCGCTCCGACCTTGATTTTCCCCATAAGAAAGCATGTAAAAAAAACGTATATATACGTTCGGAGCGCTAGCGGTATAAACGTATATATACGTTTGGACAGTTAATGGGTTAAACTGCATCTGCCACTTCTCTGACCACTTCATCAGTCTTATCAAATTTTCCCAGAGTGCTCTAATATCCTCATCAGAATGAATTCGACGGCCTATTTTGGTGTCATCAGCAAACTTGCTTATGTCGCTATTTATTCCCTCATCTATGTTGTTTATGTAGATTGTGAACAAGGAGGCCAACACTGACCATTGTGAAACACAGCTCGTAACACTTCCCCCACTCGGATTTCTCCCCATTTATGCAAACTCTCTGCTGCCTATCTGTCAACCATGCCTCTATGCAGGAAAATTTTTTTCCTCCTATTCCGTGTGCCTTAATTTTCCTCAATAGTCTCTCATGTGGGACTATCATATACACTATCATATTCATTACCACGATCTACCTCCTCAAAAACCTTAGTGAAAAAAGTTAATAAATTTGTAAGGCAGTAACGCCCTTTTGTAAAACCGTGCTGAGATTCACTGATCAATTTATGCCTTTCAAGATAGCTACGAATTGCCTCTGCAATTATTGATTCCATAAATTTTCCCACTATGGAGGTTAGGCTTATTGGTCTATAGTTCAAAGCTAAGGACATGTCACCTGCTTTGAAAATAGGTTTCACATATGCCATTTTCCACTTATCTGGCACTATGCCAGATTTTAGTGATACAGTGGACCCCCGGATTACGAGGGTGTCGGATTACGTAAAATGCGGAATAAGTAACCTTTTTCCATAAAAATATTGGTTCGGTATAAGTAGATCCGGACGGCCCAACACTCCATCCAGAGTCAGTGTGCTATTGTTTACCAGCGAGTGACTGCCACCCATGCATTCATACCATATATTTTGTCATTATTCCATTGTTTTTAGTGCTTGCAACTGCTAAATAAGCCACCATGGGCCCAAAGAAAGCTCCTAGTGCCAGCCCTGTGGTAAAGAGTCTCAGAAATAGGGTAAAACTGAAAAAATGAGATAATAGCAAAATATGAAAGTGGAGTATGTGTCGCTGAGCTGGCCAGGCTGTATGGCAAACCCTATACAACATCGCTACCATAGTGGCCAAGGGAAATAAAATCAAGGAAGCTGTTGTTGCGAAAGGTGCAAATATGATCACAAAACAGAGATCGCAAATACTGGAAGATGTGGAAACTTTGTTGTTGGTGTGGATCAACGAGAAAGAATTAGCAGGAGATAGTGTTACGCAGGCAATAATATCTGAAAAAGCAAGGCAGTTGAATGATGATCTCGTCAAGAAAATGCCTGCAACGAGTGCTGAATTGAGCGAATTTAAAGCCAGCAAAGGCTGGTTTGACAGATTTAAGAAGCGTAGTGTCATACATAGTGTGATAAGGCATGGTGAGGCAGCCAGTTCAGACAAATGTGCGGCTGAACAATACGTGCATGAATTTAAAAGCTATGTACAGGCTGAAGGACTTAAACCCGAACAAGTGTTTAATTGTGACGAAACAGGCCTGTTTTGGAAGAAAATGACAAACAGGACCTACATTACACAGGAGGAAAAGGTACTGCCAGGACACATGCCTATGAAAGACAGGCTCTTATGTTGTATAGTAATGCTAGTGGGGATTTCAAAGTGAAGCCTTTATTCGTGTATCACTCTGAAAATCCCAGTGTGTTCAAGAAATGCAGTGTCGCCAAGGCTAATTTGTGTGTGATGTGGAAGGCTAACAGTAAGGCATGGGTCACGAGGGAAATTTTCCTTGATTGGTTCAATGAAGTGTTTGGCCTCAGTGTGAAGAAATATCTCGTGGAAAATAAATTGGGCCTCAAGTGCCTCCTGGTAATGGACAATGCTCCTTCTCATCCTTGAGACTTGGAAGATCAAATTGTGGAGGACTTTAAAGTTCATCACAGTGAAGTTCTTGCCCCCTAATACCACTCCTCTCCTCCAGCCCATGGACCAGAAGGTCATTTCAAACTTAAAAATACTGTACACCAAAGCAATGTTTCAAAGACGCTTTGACATAACCTCGGACACTTGATTAACCCTAAAAGAGTTTTATAAAGATCACTTCACTATCCTCCATTGCATAAACTTTATAGGTAAGGCTTGGGAGGGAGTGACTTCCATGACTTTGAACTCTGCTTTGAGAAATTTGTGGCCAGACTGTGTCCCAGAGAGGGATTTTCAAGGTTTTGGGGCTGAGTCTCAGGACCCTGACCCTGAGCCTGTTGTGGAAGAAATTGTGGCACTGGGGAAGTCCATGGGGTTGGAGGTTAGTAGCAAGGATGTGGAAGAGTTGGTGGAGGACCACAATGAAGAGATAACCACTGCAGATCTGCAAGAGCTTCATCTGCAACGACAACAGACCACAGTTCAGGAAATTGTTCCAGAGGAGGAAGAGAGATGGAAGACATTGCCTTCTTCAAAGATTAAGGAGATTTGTGCCCAATGGACTAATGTACAGATTTATGGATGATTTTCACCCTAACAAAGCTGCTGCAGGCCGTGCTGGCAACATGTACAATGACAATGTGGTGTCCCATTTCAGGGACGTTTTAAAGAAACAGCAGACACAGAGCTCCCTGGACAGATTTTTTGTCAGAGGGGTCCAGTGACTCAACCTGGTCCTAGTGGCATTAAAAGAAAAAGAAGGGAAGTAACCCTGGAAAAGAACTTGGTACCTGAAGTGTTAATTGAAGGGGATTCCCCTTCCAAACACTAGCAACTACTCCTTACGTTCCCCTCCTTCCATCTTCCACACATCAACTCTTCAATAAAGGTAAGTGTCAGGTTATTACTGTTTTATTTATTTGTGGTAATTTATATCTCATTCTTTTCTGTATAATTTAATGTGGAAACAATTTTTTTTTTATTTTTCAACAAGTCGGCCGTCTCCCACCGAGGCAGGGTGACCCAAAAAGAAAGAAAATCCCCAAAAAGAAAATACTTTCATCATCATTCAACACTTTCACCACACTCATACATAATCACTGTCTTTGCAGAGGAGCTCAGATACGACAGCTGAGAATAGTCCCTCCCAGCTGTCACTATCTCAGACCCCTCCTTTAAAGTGCAGGCCTTGTACTTCCCATTTCCAGGACTCAAGTCCAACTAAATCAATTAACTGGTTTCCCTGAATCCCTTCACAAAATGTTACCCTGCTCACACTCCAACAGATCGTCATGTCCCAAAAACCATTCGTCTCCATTCACTCCTATCTAACACGCTCACACATGCTTGCTGGAAGTCCAAGCCCCTTGCCCACAAAACCTCCTTTACCCCTTCCCTCCAACCTTTTCTAGGACGACCCCTACCCCGCCTTCCTTCCCCTACAGATTTATACGCTCTCCAAGTCATTCTACTTTGATCCATTCTCTCTAAATGACCAAACCACCTCAACAAACCCTCTTCAGCCCTCTGACAAATACTTTTAGTAACTCCACATCTTCTCCTAATTTCCACATTCCGAATTTTCTGCATAATATTTACACCACACATTGCCCTTAGACAGGACATCTCCACTGCCTCCAGCCTCCTCCTCGCTGCAGCATTTGCAACCCATGCTTCACATCCATATAAGAGTGTTGGTACCACTATACTTTCGTACATTCCCTTCTTTGCCTCCATGGATAACATTTTTTGTCTCCACAGATACCTCAATGCACCACTCACCTTTTTTCCTTCATCAATTCTATGGTTAACCTCATCCTTCATAAACCCATCCGCTGACACATCAACTCCCAAATATCTGAAAACATTTACTTCTTCCATAATCCCTCTCTCCAATGTGATATCCAATTTTTCTTTATTTAAATAGTTTGATACCCTCATCACCTTACTCTTATCTATGTTCACTTTTAACTTTCTACCATTACACACTCTCCCAAACTCGTCCACTAACCTTTGCAACTTTTCTTTAGAATCTCTCATAAGCACCGTATCATCAGCAAAAAGTAACTGTGTCAACTCCCATTTTGCATTTAATTCTCCATAATTTAATCCCACCCCTCTCCCCATCACCCTAGCATTTACTTCTTTTACAACCCCATCTATAAATATATTAAACAACCATGGTGACATAACACATCCCTGTCTAAGACCTACTTTTACTGGGAAGTAATCTCCCTCTCTCCTACACACCCTAACCTGAGCCTCACTATCCTCATAAAAACTCTTTACAGCCTTCAGTAACTTACTACCTATTCCATACACTTGCAACATTTGCCACATTGCTCCCCTATCCACTCTATCATATAATATAATAATAATAATATTTTTATTTGGACATGATACAAAGGATTACATTTGGTTATTGAGATTACATGAGGTGTACATGCTAAAAGCCCCTAGTATGCAGGGCATTTTGGGCAGACTTAAAATTAACTTAAAACTAAATTGTAAGAATTTTTGTAGATAGTATACAATGAGTAAAGGGAGTATTTAAGCTATGAAATTTGAACATAGTTTAGACATGACATTTTTTAAACAGTTTTGTACTTTTGTCTTCATTATAAAATTAATTAAATCAGATTAAACAAATTAAAGCAATAATAATAATAAAATAATAAAAAGTTATGGTTGATAATTTATAAAATAAGTAAAGTTGCATATCTAAGTTATAAAGTTTGAATATAAGTTGAACATATCAATTAATTGTAGCAATTTATTGTAGCAATGCAACTAATTGAGTGAGATAACAATTTAAAACAATTAATTGCATTGCAGTTAGTTTACGTGGTCATTATAATGTAAGTGTTGTGGGAATAATTAGCTAAGTACGTATGTATTATTCATAACAGGTTTTACATTCATTCATTCGTTCATTCATACATTACAGTGGACCACCGAGTTTCGTAAACCCCGGAAATCGTACATTTATGTAAGTATAATATTGTAAGTGCTTGTGGAAAAGTATTTTTGGGGGTCTGAAATAGACTAACCTACGTGACATTTTTTCTTAAGGGAGTAAATTTGTTCGGTAATGGCACTTGAGCAGACTTCAGGAGTGAAGTTTTTATGAAACTCGGGGGTCCACTGTACATTGAATTGATTAGTCAGGTTTTACGTTAAGTGATTATTCTACTTTGCTGGGAATGTTTGATATGGAGCAATTAGCTTTGGGTGAGAAGGTGGTTTTTTAGCATCGTTTTGAATTGGGGTACAGGTAGGGTTTCTTTGGCAATGATAGGTAATGAATTCCAAATTTTCGTGCCTTTTATATGCATTGAGTTTTTACATAGTGTTAGGTGGACACGGGGAACATCGAGGAGTGATCTGTGTCTAGTGTTATGGTCATGTGTCCTGTTAAAATTAGTAAGGAGAAGTTTGAGTGGTGGGTTAATATTTGCATAGAGTGTTCTATGTATGTAATAGGCACAGTAAAAATTATGGATGTCTTGTATGGTGAGTATGCCTTTTCTAAATCCATAAATGCAATTAAAAACTTCTCTACCTTTATCTAAATACTGTTCACATATATGCTTCACTGTAAACACTTGATTTACACATCCCCTACCCACTCTAAAGCCTCCTTGCTCATCTGCAATCCTACTCTCTGTCTTACCTCTAATTCTTTCAATAATAACCCTGCCATACACTTTACCTGGTATACTCGGTAAACTTATTCCCCTATAATTTTTACACTCTCTTTTATCCCCCTTCCCTTTATATAAAGGAACTATACATGCTCTCTGCCAATCCCTAGGTACCTTCCCCTCTTTCATACATTTATTAAACAAAAATACCAACCACTCCAGCACTATATCCCCCCCTGCTTTTAACATTTCTGTCATGATCCCGTCAGTTCCAGCTGCTTTACCCCCTTTCATTCTACGTAATGCCTCAGGCACCTCCCCCACACTCACATCCTGCTCTTCTTCACTCCTAAACGATGTTGTACCTCCCTGGCCAGTACATGAAATTACCGCCTCCCTTTTTTCATCGACATTTAAAAGTTCCTCAAAATATTCCGCCATCTACCCAATACCTCCAGCTCCCCATCTACTAACTCCCCTACTCTGTTTTTAACTGACAAATCCATTCGTTCCCTAGCCTTTCTTACCTTGTTTATCTCACTCCAAAATTTTTTCTTGTTTTCAGCAAAATTTCTTGACAGAGCCTCTCCCATTCTTTCATCCGCTCTTCTTTTGCACTCTCTCACCACTCTCTTCACCTTTCTTTTACTCTCCATATACTCTGCTATTCTATTAACACTTCTGTTTTGTAAAAACCTCTCATAAGCTACCTTTTTCTCTTTTATCACACCCTTTACTTCTTCATTCGTCCTGCACCCACCCTCCTATAGCCACAAACTTCTGCCCCACATTCTAATACTGCATTTTTAAAACTATCCCAACTCTCTTCAACCCCCCCACTACTCATACTTGTACTATCCCACCTTTCTGCCAATAGTTGCTTATATCTCACCCTAACTTCCTCCTCCCTTAGTTTATACACTTTTACCTCTCTCTTACTTACTGTTGCCATTTTTTTTTTGTCCCATCTACCTTTTACTCTAACTGTAGCTACAACCAAATAATGATCTGATATATCTGTTGCCCCTCTATAAACATGTACATCCTGAAGCCTACCCATCAACCTTTTATCCACCAATACATAATCCAACAAACTACTTTCCCTATGTGCTATATCATACCTTGTATATTTATTTATCCTCTTTTTCATAAAATATGTATTACTTATTACCAAACCTCTTTCTACACATAGCTCAATTAATGGTTCCCCATTTACATTTACCCCTGGCACCCCAAATTTACCTACTACTCCCTCCACAACATTTTTACCCACTTTAGCATTAAGATCCCCAACCACAATTACTCTCTCACTTGGTTCAAAACTCCCCACACACTTACTCAACATTTCCCAAAATTTATCTCTCTCTCTACACTTCTCTCTTCTCCAGGTGCATAAACACTTACTATAACCCACTTTTCACATCCAACCTTTATTTTACTCCACATAATCCTTGAATTTATACATTTATATTCCTTCTTTACCTGCCATAACTGATTATTCAACATTATTGCCACTCCTTTAGCTCTAACTCTATTTGAAACCCCTGACCTAATCCCATTTATTTCTCCCCACTGAAACTCTCCTACCCCCTTCAGCTTTGTCTCACTTAAAGCCAGGACATCCTCCAGCTTCTTTTCATTCATAACATCTACAATCATCTCTTTCTTATCATTCGCACAACATCCACGCACATTCAAACATCCCACTTTGACGGTTTTCTTCTTTTTCTTTTTAGTAAGCTATACAGGAAAAGGGGTTACTAGCCCATTGTTCCTGGCATTTTAGTTGACTTTTACAACACACATGGCTTACGGAGGAAAGATTCTTATTCCACTTCCCCATGGATATGAAAGGAAAAGGAAAAATTATAAGAACAAGTGCTGGAGTGGTTGGTATTTTTGTTTAATAAATGTATGAAAGAGGGGAAGGTACCTAGGGATTGGCAGAGAGCATGTATAGTTCCTTTATATAAAGGGAAGGGGGATAAAAGAGAGTGTAAAAATTATAGGGAGGTACTACCGTCCTGCCAGGTGACTGTGAAACAGAAACCTGAAACTGTTTTACATGATGGTAGGATTGCTGGTGTCTTTTTTCTGTCTCATAAACACGCTGGATAACAGGTATATCTAGCTACTTCTACTTACACTTTAGGTCACACTACACTGATACACATGCATATATATACATACACACATCTAGGTTTTCTTCTTTTTCTTAATAGCTCTTGTTCTTTTTATTTTCTCTATTGTCCATGGGGAAGTGGAAAAGAATCTTTCCTCCGTAAGCCATGCGTGTCGTATAGGCGACTAAGATGCCGGGAGCAATGGGCTATAACCCCTTCTCCTGTACAAATCTACTAAAAACGAAGAAGAAGAAAAACTTTATAAAATTAGGTTGTCTGAATGTGCGTGGATGTAGTCGGATGATAAGAAAGGATGATTGCCGATGTTATGAATGAAAGAAGTTGGATGTCCTGGCCTAAGCGAAACAAAGCTGAAGGGGTAGGCGAGTTTCAGTGGGAGAAATAAATGGGATTAAGTCAGGGTATCGAGAGAGTTAGAGCTAAGGAAGGGTAGCAATAATGTTGAAGGATCAGTTATGGAAGGAAAAGAGGGAATATAAATGTGTAAATTCAAGGATTATGTGGATTAAAATAAGGGTCGGATCAAGTGGGTCATAATAGCGTGTATGCACCTGGAGAAGAGAGGAGTGTAGGGAGAGAAGATTTTGGAGATGTTGCGAATGTATGGAACTTTTAAACCAAATGAGAGAGTAATTGTGGTAGGGGACCTAAATGCTAAAGTG
>WNWK01021968.1:0-33297 GCA_009830355.1 Cherax destructor
ATCTTTCCATCTGCTCTTCATCAACTGTCCTTGACTTCACCTGGTCTGTCCTCCTGGAATTATATGATAGCGATCATTTCCCAATCATCCTTAGGTCCCCTTTGTATTCTCCACCTCCTCGTAGCCCATGCTGGCAATTTGACCGGGCGAAATGGTACCTTTACTCACAACTTACTGCCTTTCATGAGGTTCCTTCCTCGTCCTTCATTGATGAGGTTTTACATCTCTTTTCGTCCTCCGTCTTCACGGGCAGCTCACATCTATCCCAAACATCGGGCAAGCATTCTCAGAAGTGCGTGCCTTGGTGGTCTCCTGCTTGTGCTCGGGCAGTACATTTGAAATGCGCTGCATGGGGCAGGTATCGGTATAACAGAACCACACAAACTCCTTGATTTTAAGCAGAAGAGAGCAATTGCTCGCCATGTCATACATGACACTAAACGCACTTGCTGGCGAGATTACGTTTCTATGGTCACTTCGGCTTCTCAATGAGTGCAGCTGGAAGAAAGTGGGAAATTGAGTGGCAAATTCTCCGACCCGGCTCCTGTTCTTCAGGTTGCTGCTGTCGATATACACACCCTCTTGCGTGCCACTGAAATTGGTAATCATCTGGTCCGCATTTCTCAGGGGCTCCATCTATGCCCCTCGTTCCTTTCTTATAAGTCTGCCAGCGAGTTAAAGCCCTTAGATTTTTCTTCTCTCAGAAAAGAATCTTATAATGTGCCTTTTACCCTTCAAGAACTGGAGGCAAAACTCTCTGCTTGCTGATCATTTTCAGCTGGGGCAGACGGCATACATATTCGTATGTTACAGCATTTACATCAGTCTGCTCATACTGTCCTCTTACGACTCTTTAATCTTATATGGTCGCAAGGAGTTATTCCCAACTGTGGAAGCTGCTATTGTTCTCCCTTTCGCAAACCGGGTACTACGGGAATACCTCCCATTACCATCCCATCGCCTTACCAGTGCAGTTTGCAAGGTGATGGAACGCCTGTTAGACTTTTGATGTGAATTTAGAGAGCACAGAATCTTATGAAGTCAATATGGCTTTGTAAGGGCCTCTGCCATTGACTCCTTACTGCGTTGGATACGATATTCGTTATGCCTTTGCCAATAACCATTCGGTTATCGCCATCTTTTCTTGATCTTGAGAAGGCTTATGACACAACTTGGAAGTATAATATCTTGACCCAGGCCCACCCTTAGGCCTCTGAGGCAATCTACCATTTTTCCTTAAGGCTTTCTTAACTGAAAGACATTTCCGTGTCCTGGTTGATAATGAGCTTTCCTCTGACTTTGTCCAAGCTGAAGATGTCCCCCAGGGTTGTGTTCTGAGCACAACACTCTTTCTCCTTGCTATAAATAATCTGGCATCAGTTCTTCCATCCAACATTTGGTCACGCTTATGGGATGACTTTGTTATAGTTTTGTGCGAGTGCTGACTGTCACCTCATTGCAGTTTCCCTCCAGCATGCCATCAACCGAGTTTCCGATTGGGCCACCACTGATGGGTTTAAATTTTCTAGTGGCAAAACTCATCAAATTACGTTTGTTAGACGTTCAGTATTCTCTGATCATCCGTTGTACCTATACGGCTCACGTATCCCAGAACGTGATACAGTCAGGTTTCTCGGCCTCCTGTTTGACCGTTGATTGTCCTGGAAACCTCACATTACCTCTCTGAAGGCAACTTGTCATAGCCGGCTGAACCTCCTAAAACGCTCGCACACTTTTCTCGTGGGGGCTGATTGTAGCCCTCCTCCACCTGCATTCAGCCCTAATTTTATCGATACTCGATTATGGTGACCAGATATATTCGGCTGCCTCCCCTGCTACTCTTTCTAGCCTTAACCCTTCGAGGGTCGATAGGCCCTTTCACAAACTCGTTCTCAGGGTCGGAAAATATTCGAAAAAAAAAAAGTTATTTTTTCTTATGAAATGATAGTTTTTTTTCTAAATCTAAATAGTTAAACAAAAATTTCGCAAATCAATACTTACCGAGATATGAAGGCGTGAAGTTCAATTGAAATTTAACCGCTGTCGGCAACATCGCCGACTTCCGGTCACCCGTAATTATTTTTTGTTTTTCCACTTTTTTTTTTTGTTTTTCTTTTCCACGTAACTTTTGTGGCCTTGAGACCAATATGGGGTACTATTTGGTATATATTCACCGTTGTATAATACACAATAGCTCCACAAACATTGTTGTCATTATATTGTTCACAAAAATGTTTACACACACGACCAATATATAATGTTGTTTATTATTATTTGTCTATCATATATAGACATATATACAGCCACTGGACATGTTTCTAGAAGTTCTGCAGCTTGTGGAAGTCTCTGAAACATGGTTCCATGAACAGAGGTGTTTTACATTCCACACACATGAAACGAGTGTGTTGTGGGCGTTTTGTATGTGCACAGACAAAACACCTCATCTGAGCCTTTTCTGCAAGCAGTAGCAGGCAGTTTTGTTAGGAAGTGTTCACCAGGCCTCAGACGAGAGGGTAGGTGTTGATCAGTTCGCAGGCGTTGTTCTATTGCAGGTGTTGTTACCTGGTACTTGAATAATATTTGTCTGATGACAGACAAACAAAACTGACCTATGGGTGGTTTGTTTCTGGTCTTCAATTTATACACATTATGATTCAGCATGGAAATGTCCACAAGATGAAAAAGAGTTTTATAAAATACATTATAACTCTTGCGAACACAGTCAGCAAACCCAATTTGCATGCCACATTTGTCCACTGAACGCATATTGAGAGTGTAGTCCATTACAGCTGCAGGTTTTAGGATGGGTTCATTGGTCTCTCTATTCAGCCTGCCACTGTCTGCCATTTCGTTTTGGTGAACTGATGACAACAGTGTGACATTTCGTTTGTCATGCCACCGAAATGCCATGATGTCATTGGCAGAAAACGCTTGCACCTCACCTCTACGAGTGCCTGCGTTGAACCTTGGAATATGTTTATGATTTGCACGCACTGTACCGCACACATCTGTCATGTTACTGCAAAATCACTGAGTAAAGGGCTTGTGTACCAGTTATCAGTATATAATATATGCCCCTTACAAATAAATGGTTCCATCATTGTTCTAACCACATCACCAGAGATACCCAATAACTTTCTGGTATTTTTTGCAATGTATTGCTTCCAGTGTACCACAATGTCCAATACAAGACCACTGTAAACAAAAGTACAAACAACTTTATACCAAAGCCGCTTCCTCTTGCTTGGTATATACTGCTTGAACGACAGTCTACCTTTGAACAAAATCAAAGACTCATCAATAACAAGCTTCCTGAAGGGATAAAATACATATTGAATTTCTGTTTCAGATACATAAACACATTTCTATCTTATATAACCTGTCGTTTCTGTCAGGCCTGGTTTTGTCTGAGAAGTGGAGCATTAGAACAGTAGCACAAATAGATTCACTGGTATTATTTCACTAAAAGATGGGGTTGCAATGAGGCGGTCTGTCGACCAGTATGATTTGACACTGTGCTTATACACATGTGGCATACATATTTGTGGCAAACAAAGATACATCTCAGCCACAGTTGTCTCCTTCCACTGGTGTAGACGTGATCCATGGTGTATGCGAAGTATCTGTTGCTTTCCTGACAATAATTTTCATCAGGGTTCGTCAAAGAATAATCTGAAACATTCCAGTTCAGTAGGCATTGTTCCCAAGTGCACAAGATGGCTGTATTCCACTTTGACTTTCATCAAAGTGATGGGGATTGGGAACAAAATGTGCAGCTTCCTGCCAATCCCAGGTGCGGTCTGCTGGTGGGTACTGGATATTGACAGGTTGGAGGGAGGTTGTGGGGTTGAAGTTGTTGGTGGTTGTGGAGGTTGTTGTGGGGTGGGATGGTGAG
Organism: Cherax destructor; assembly: GCA_009830355.1. Classification (NCBI taxonomy): domain Eukaryota; kingdom Metazoa; phylum Arthropoda; class Malacostraca; order Decapoda; family Parastacidae; genus Cherax; species Cherax destructor. Next base: position 3,896 of record WNWK01021968.1, read on the forward strand.
GCGAGGCGTGGGTAGCAGCATGGGCCACTGCTGGTGCCTATAACTGGCACCACACACCACCATCTGATGACACATGGTACATTTTTCATCCCCATTGTAAACAATATCACCTTCATTTTCACTATCACTTCCTGTTGTATGCCCACGGATGTATCCGATATGTATCCTTGCACTTGAATAGCATATGGCACACTCCAGAGCGCATATCGTCAGTATATACTGACGCTTCACTGGAGAATATTCCACTTCACTCTCGCTACTGGAACTGTTTTCGAAGAGCTTGGAGTTCATATTCACTATCACTATCATCACCACTGCTCACATCTGGTCCTGGATATGAGTAAATACAATTTCCTTCCTTCGTTCTGGTACAATGAATGTGAACAAGACGCCATAGCACCGGAGGGAAGGTTGAGGGTCATCTGGTTTTCTCACTATTACCAGTATTATGTTCATTATTTTAGGTCACAAACTCACCAAAACCCTGGAATTTATCTTCACTGACACTTCCATCTGTGTTTGAACTGTCACTTGGGAACAAAAGTCCCATCGCCGAGGAGTGAGGTGTTTCTTACCGTGAGGCATGGTGAGCAAGAGGTACTGAAATGGTGTTCCCACAATGCACCACTGGCTCCAAGATTTTTTTCCTACTGGCACACTGACTACGCAGACCCATTCTCTCACATGTAGGCCTACCAGTTTTCTCCGCTTGATTTGAAGGCGCTTAGAATTTCGCATATTTACGACGACCTGGCTTTAATGACATACATGGACCACCCTCAAAGGTTGTCCAATCACCAGGGATTCGTTATGCTTAGTATTCGTTTCCCGGTTGGACCTCTTAGAAGGGTTTCATCTTCGATGATGCACATTGAGAAATGTTGCTCCCATGACCTCAAATTTCCATGTATAGGATTGTCACAGTAGTAGGTGCTCTTTATTGTCCGTCGCGTTTATTCAGCCTTTTCTTTTGTCTACATACTCTTGTCTTCCTTAACTACCACTTTATGTTCATTGACATCTCCCTTTCCCTACCCCTGGAAGTTCTGCTTCCGTGTCTGTTATTCCTCATGAAAAGCCCAATACCTCGGCGTGCTTCTTGTCTTTTCAGACACTTCGTTTCATTCCCATGCCATCAGCATACTACACAAATGGTTCAAAGTCATCTGACGGTGTCGGTTTGCAGCAATTATTATTATTATTATAATCAAATAGAAGCGCTAAACCACAGGGTTATACAGCGCTGCAGGTTATTGTAGGATGCAGGGAGAGTGGGTTGTAAGAGGGAGATGGACGATTAGTAGGGTATGGAGTGCAAGATGACGGTGGATTGTGCAGGGAGAGGGTAGCAAGAGATGAGGTAGAAGGGACTGAGGGAGGTGCTAGAGGTATAATCTTCAGAGTTTGTGTAGTAAGTCAGTTTCTGTCAAAAAGTCAATGAGAGAGTCAGGATTAAAGGAGGGGCCATCTGCAAGAAGGGAAGGTAAAGAAAGGGAAGCAGAGCGAAGACGTCGTGGAGGTAAATTCTGCTGCGTTGATAGAGTGGGCAGTCCAACAGAATATGTCGAACAGACACTGGAACCTGACAATGCTCACAGAGAGGGGCAGGGAGCCCTCCATGAGATACCCGTGAGTAAGACGAGTGTGGCCGATGCGAAGACGGGAGAGTGTAGTCTCCCAACCTCGACATTGGTGACAAGAAGAAGGCCAGAAACCTATAACCGGTTTAATAGAATGAAGTTAGTTATTCAGCAGGTCAGACCAGCGTTGTTGCCAACGGGTGCGAAGGTGGGTAGCAATGACCGCAAAATAGTCCGTGAAAGGAACACATCTATATGAAACTGGAAGGTCATGTACTGCTGACCGCACAGCAGTGTCCGCCTGTTCATTGCCCTGTACGTCAACATGACCAGGGACCCAACAAAAGACAATATCTTTATGCTTGCTAAAGATACGGCGTAACCAAAGGTGGATACGAAGAACTAGGGGGTGAGGTGTATCAATTTTACGGAAGCCTGTAAAGCACTAAGGGAGTCTGAAACGACACAAATGGTGATACAGGCATAGATGCACACGGATAAGTGCCACAAGAATGGCATACAATTCAGCCGTAAATATGCTAGCCGAGGGTAATAGATGCCCTCGTACGACGCTGTCCGGAAACACTGCTGCGAATCCGATGCCGTCAGATGACTTTGAACCATCGGTGTATACTGCGATAGCATGGGAATGATAACGGAAATGGTCTAGAAAGAAAGAGCGAGAAGCCGCCGTAGGTAGTTGGGCTTTCGCGCAAGGTAGAGGAATAGAACAGACACGGACAGCAGGAACTTCCCATGGGGGTAGAGGAAAGGGTGAAGCCACATGAACATATAAAGGCGGAAGCTGAAGGGAAGACAAGAGTGAATGCAGACGAAGAGAAAAGGGACGAAGTAAACAGGGGCGACGAACAAATAACGAGCGTCTACTAACATCTGTGACAATCCTATACATGGAAGGATTGCGGAGGTCATGAGAGCGAACATAATAGCGAATGCAATGTGCATCACGACGATCGGACAAGGATGGAATGTTCGCTTCTACATAGAGGCTCTCAACCGGGGAAGAACGAAAAGCACCAAGGCATAAGCGTAATCCCTGGTGATGGATGGGATTAAGGATGGAAAGAGTGGCAGGAGAGGCTGCCGAATATATCTGGTCACCATAATCGAGTTTCGATAAAATTAGGGCCGAATGTAGGCGAAGGAGAGTTCTACGATCAGCCCCCCATGAAAGATGTGCGAGGGTTTAAAGGAGGTTCAGCCGGCTATGACAAGTCGCCTTCAAAGAGGTAATGTGAGGTTTCTAGGACAATCTGCGGTCAAACAGGAGGCCGAGAAACCTGACTGTATCACGTTCTGGGATACGTCAGCCGTATAGGTACAATGGATGATCAAAGACCACTGAACGTCTAGTGAACGTAATTTGATGAGTTTTGCCACTAGAAAATTTAAACCCGTGAGTGGTGGCCCAATCAGAAACCCAGTTGATGGCATGCTGGAGGGAAACTGCAATGAGGTGACAGTCAGCACCTGCACAAGCTATAGCAAAGTCATCCACATAGAGCAATGACCAAATATTGGATGGGAAAACAGATGCCAGATTATTTATAGCAGCAGAAAAAGTGTTGTGCTCAGAACAAATCCCTGGGGGACACCTTCAGCTTGGACAAATTCCGGGGAGAGTTCATTACTAACCGACCCGGAAATGTCTGTCAGTTAAGAAGGCCTTAAGAAAGAATGGTAGGTTGCCTCGGAGGCCTAAGGAGTGGGCCTGGGCCAAGATATTATATCTCCAAGTTGTATCATAAGCCTTCTCAAGGTCGAAAAAAATAGCGATAACCGAATGGTTATTCGCAAAGGCATTACGAATATACGTATCCAAGCGCAGCAAGGGGTCAATGGCAGAACGGCCCTTACAGAAGCCATACTGACTAGGGGAGAGACTATTGTGAGTCTCTAAATACCACATCAAACATCTATTAACTAGGCGTTGCATCACCTTGCAAACTGCACTGGTAAGAGCGATGGGACGGTAGTGAGATGGATCACGTCCCGTAGCACCTGGTTTTCGAAAAGGGAGAACAATAGCAGACTTCCACAGCTGGGGAAGAACTCCTTGCGACCATATGAGATTAAAGAGTCGTAAGAGGACAGTAAGAGCAGACTGATGTAAATGCTGTAGCATACGAATATGTATGCCGTCTGGCCCAGCTGCCGATGATCGGCAAGCAGAGAGTGTTGCCTCCAGTTCTTGAAGGGTAAAAGGCACATTATAGGATTCTTCTCTAAGAGAAGAAAAATCTAAGGGCTTTAACTCGCTGGCAGACTTAGAAGAAAGGAACGAGGGGCTTAGATGGAGCCCCTGAGAAATGCGGACGAGATGATTACCAATTTCAGTGGCAACGGCAAGAGGGTGTGCTATATCGACACCTGCAACCTGAAGAACAGGAGCCGGGTCGGGGGAGAATTTACCACTTAATTTCCGCACTTTCTTCCAGACTGCACTCATCGAGGAAGCCGAAGTGACAGTAGAAACGTAATCTCGCCAGCAAGTGCGTTTAGCATCACGTATGACACAGCGAGCAATAGCTCTCTTCTGCTTGAAATCAAGGAGTCTCTCTGTGGTTCTGTTATACCGATACCTGCCCCATGCAGCGCGTTTCAAACGCACAGCCCGAGCACAAGCAGGAGACCACCAAGGCACGCACTTCTGAGGATGCTTGCCCGAGGTGTGGGGAATAGAATGTGAAGCCGCTGTGAAGATGGAGGACGAAAGAGATGTAAAACCTCATCAATTGAGTTCGAGGTAGGAACCTCATGAAAGGCAGGAAGATGTGCGTAAAGGTCCCATTTGGCCCGGTCAAATTGCCAGCGTGGGCAATGAGGAGGTGGAGAAAACAGAAGGGACTTAAGGATGATTGGGAAATGATCGCTGTCATGTAAGTCCGGGAGGACAGACCAGGTGAAGTCAAGGACAGTTGATGAAGAGCAGATGGAAAGATCGATGCAGGAGAAAGAATGAGTTCGGGGATCAAAATGGGTAGGAGTACCCGTATTTAAAACATGGAGGGGAAGAGAAGCAAGAAATGCCTCGAACTGAATGCCACGGATGTCACAGTGCGACCCTTCCCAGAGAAAGTGGTGTGCGTTAAAATCGCCAAGTAAGAGAAGGGGTGGCGGTAAGTATTTGGTTGAAGTGAGCAATACAATTGGCTTAAAATAGGACTCAAATTGGGCAAAATTGCTGAGTAAATTGCATCCAGACTGCCAACTTTGAGCTTGCGTAAATTTAATTTTTTCATCAAATTTCATATTTTTGATGCAATTACCTTCAGAAATAAATTCTCTACCATTTCAGATTTTTTTTTATAAAAAATGTCAACACTGTCATCGACTTTAATTTTGGGGCTTTCAACAGTGAAGGGGTTAATAATTATTTAAGTTTAATATTTAGTGCTTTCTTGTAATTTGGTCTGGACTAAAAGAGGTGCTAGACAATCTGTTGCCAGAAAATCAGTGTTGTACCTGTATAAAAAAGCATAATATTAGAAAAAACTTACCAAGAGAATTCGATGAAGTGTTCGTGTGGATACAGCCAGCATTCTTAAGTACCTGCTGCCACTTTTGTCTTCTATATAGGATTTTCTTTCCAGCAGAGATATCTAGACAAAAAACAATTTGGTGATTCAGTGTTCTATAGCAAGAAGTGTCAGAGTCAAGTTCAAATGCAGTCATTACCACTTCAGAATAAATAGAAAGACAAATTTACATGAAGGAAACAGTTTTAAAAGTAGCTGTACTAAGTCACATTGATAAAATATAATCTATAATGTACTGTACAAATTTTATAAAATATTACAAGCAGCAGGCACAGAGAGAAGGACCTAGGAGTCATAACTGACAAAGGATCGTCACAGTAGGATCATATTAATGAAATTGTGAGAAGCAATATGTTACACTGGCAGATTTTAAGAAAAAAAAAGATATACAGTGGACCCCCGACTATCGACCGGTCTGAGTATCAGCCGGCTCGAGTTTCAATTGCTATTTTCAGCCTAATTTTTTCCCGACAATCAGACGTTTCCCCGACTATTGGCCCGCGTACCAGACCTGTCCGCCTATCCGCGCAAGTGTTGTGAGCCAGTCTAGCTTTGTTTATCCTTGAGTGAACATTACCCAGCATGCTCATTCAAACATTTCACAATAATTTTATTGTGTTTATTGATTGTCACTGTGAAATATAAGTCACCATGGGTCCAAAGAAGCTTCCTAGTGGCACCCCTGTGGTAAAGAAAGTGAGGAACACCATCGAACTGAAGAAGGAGATAGTAGAAAAATATGAGAGTGGTGTACGTGTAGGGGGAGCTTGCCAGGATGTACAACAAAAACAAATCTACTATCACCTCTATCCTGGCAAAGAGAAAAGAAATCAAGGAAGCTGATGTTGCAAAAGGTGTTCACATGTTTGCCAAAAATAGAGCAAAAACAGTGGATGAGGTTGTTATGGCCCCTACCTAACATGGCTGTTAGGTAGTTTACCTGCCGGTAATAGAGGTTGAGAAGAAGTTGGTGGTGTGGATCAATAAAAAACAAATAGCGGGTGATAGCGTTTCCATGGCGATAATTTGTGAAAAGGCAAGGCAGTTGCACGCAGATCTTGTCAAGAAAATGCCTGGAACCAGTGCTGATGTGAGTGATTTTAAGGCCAGCAAAGGCTGGTTTGACAGATTTAGGAAACGTAGTGGCATACACAGTGTTGTAAAGCATGGTGAGGCAGCCAGTTCAGACAAACTTGCTGCTGAAAAGTTTGTGACTGAATTTAAGGGGTTTGTAGACACTGAAAAATTCAAACCCCAACAAGTGTTTAATTGTGATGAAACAGGCCTCTTTTGGAAGAAAATGCCAAAGGGAACCTACATTACTCAGGAGGAAAAGGCACTGCCAGGACACAAACCTATGAAAGACAGGCTAACTCTCATGTTATGTAGTAATGCTAGTGGGGATTTTAAAGTGAAGTCTTTACTGGTGTATCACTCTGAAAATCCCAGTGTGTTCAAGAAACACAATGTCACCAAGAGTAAATTGTGTGTGTTTTGGAAGGCTAACACTAAGGCATGGGTCACAAGGGAAATTTTCATAGAGTGGGTCCATCAAGTGTTTGGCCCCAGTGTGAAAAAATACCTACAGGAAAAGAAATTGGGACTCAAGTGCCTCCTGGTACTGGACAATGCTCCTGCTCATCCTCACAACTTAGCAGACTTTTTGTCTGATGAGTTCACTTTCATCACAGTGAAGTTCTTGCCTCCTAACTCCGCTCCTCTCATCCAGCCCATGGACCAGCAGGTCATTTCTAACTTCAAAAAAAAATACACAAAAGCAGTGTTTCAAAAGTGCTTTGAAATGACCCCAGACACTGAGTTGACCCTAAGAGTTCTGGAGGAATCACTTCAGTATCCTCCATTGCATAAGCCTTATAGGTAAGGCTTGGGAGGGAGTGACTTCCAGGACTTTGAACTCTGCTTGGAGACAATTGTGGCCAGGTTGTGTCGAACAGAGGGATTTTGAAGGGTTTGAGGCTGACCCTGACGACCCTGTGCCTGTTGTGGAAGGTATTGTGGCATTGGGCAAGTCCCTGGGGTTGGAGGTGAGTGGCAAGGATGTGGAAGAGTTGGTGGAGGACCACAGGGTAGAGCTAACCACTGAAGAGCTGCAAGAGCTTCATCTGGAACAGCATCAGACCAGAGTAGAGGAAATTGCTTCACAGGAGGAGGAAGATAGACTGGAGGTGCCTTCTTCAGAGATTAGGAAATTTGTTCAATGTGGAATAAGGTGCAGGCATTTGTTGAAAAATACCACCCTGAGCAAGCTGAAATAAGCCATCTCTGCAACAAGTTCAGTGACAGAGCCATATTGCACTTCAGGAACATGTTAAAGAGGCACCAGAAACAGAGGACTGTGGACAGTTATTTTGTGAGACAGGGGTCCAGCGATTCTCAAGCTGGTCCTAGTGGCATTAAAAGACCAAGAAGGGAAGCAACCCCAGATAGGGCTTTGATACCTGAAGTCCTTATGGAGGGGGATTCCCCTTCCAAACACTAAGCCCTCCCTCACTCCTCCTCCCTATCTTCCAGATGCCAGCAAGTCCCTTCAATAAAGGTAAGTAAATGTTATTTTAAATGTTTATTTCAATATTTATTTTTAAATTTAATACTGTATGTAGTATTTGTGTGTTTTGTGTATGTAAAACTATAGTTATTCTTTAAAAAATGAGAGAGTGGGTGAGATGTTATCAACAAATTTTGTTGAAAATAAGAAAAAGTTTTGGAGTGAGATTAATAAGTTGAGGAAGCCTAGGGAACAAATGGATTTGACAGTTAAAAATAGGAGAGGAGAGTTATTAAATGGAGAGTTAGAAGTATCGGGAAGATGGAGGGAATATTTTGAGGAGTTGTTAAATGTTGATCAAGACAGGGAAGCTGTGATTTCGTGTATACGGCAAGGAGGAATAACATCTTGTAGGAGTGTGGAAGAGCCAGTTGTGAGTGTGGGGAAAGTTCGTGAGGCAGTGGGTAGAATGAAAGGGGGTAAGGCAGCTGGGATTGATGGGATGAAGATAGAAATGTTAAAAGCAGGTGGGGATATAGTTTTGGAGTGGTTGGTGCTATTATTTAATAAATGTATGGAAGAGGGTAAGGTACCTAGGGATTGGCAGAGAGCGTGTATTGTTCCTTTGTATAAAGACAAAGGGGACAAAAGAGAGTGCAAAAATTATAGGGGAATAAGTCTGTTGAGTGTACCTGGTAAAGTGTATGGTAGAGTTATTATTGAAAGAATTAAGAGTAAGACAGAAAGCAGGATAGCAGATGAACAAGGGGGCTTTAGGAAAGGTAGGGAGTGTGTAGACAAAATGTTTACAGTGAAACATATAGGTGAACAATATTTGGATAAGGGTAAAGAGGTTTTTGAGGCATTTATGGATTTGGAAAATGCGTATGATAGGGTGGATAGGGGGGCAATGTGGCAGATGTTGCACGTGTATGGAATAGGAGGTAGGTTACTGAAAGCAGTTAAGAGTTTTTATGAGGATAGTGAGGCTCAGGTTAGAGTGTGTAGGAGGGACGGGTACTATTTCCCAGTAAAAGTGGGCCTTAGACAAGGATGTGTGATGTCACCGTGGTTGTTCAATATATTTATAGATGGGGTTGTAAGAGAAGTAAATGCAAGGGTCTTGGCAAGAGGTGTGGGGTTAAAAGATAAAGAATCAAATACAAAGTGGGAGTTGTCACAGTTGCTTTTTGCTGATGACACTGTGCTTTTGGGAGATTCTGAAGAGAAGTTGCAGAGGTTGGTGGATGAATTTGGTAGGGTGTGTAAAAGAAGAAAACTGAAAGTGAATATAGGAAAAAGTAAGGTGATGAGGATAACAAAAAGATTAGGTGATGAAAGATTGGATATCAGATTGGAGGGAGAGAGTATGGAGGAGGTGAATGTATTCAGATATTTGGGAGTGGACATGTCAGCAGATGGGTCTATGAAGGATGAGGTGAATCATAGAATTGATGAGGGGAAAAGGGTGAGTGGAGCACTTCAGAGTCTGTGGAGACAAAGAACTTTGTCCATGGAAGTAAAGAGGGGAATGTATGAGAGTATAGTTATACCAACACTCTTATATGTGTGTGAAGTATGGGTGATGAATGTTGCAACGAGGAGAAGGCTGGAGGCAGTGGAGATGTCATGTCTGAGGTCAATGTGTTGTGTGAATATAATGCTCAGAATTCGGAGTTTGGAAATTAGGAGGAGGTGCGGGATTACCAAAACTATTATTCAGAGAGCTGAGGAGGGGTTGTTGAGGTGGTTCGGACATGTAGAGAGAATGGAACGAGACAGAATGACTTCGAGAGTGTATAAATCTGTAGTGGAGGGAAGGCGGGGTAGGGGTCGGCCTAGGAAAGGTTGGAGGGAGGGGGTAAAGGAGGTTTTGTGTGCGAGGGGCTTCGACTTCCAGCAACCTTGTGTGAGCGTATTTGATAGGGGTGAATGGAGACAAATGGTTTTTAATACTTGACGTGCTGTTGGAGTGTGAGCAAAGTAACATTTATGAAGGGATTCAGGGAAAACAGCAGGCCGGACTTGAGTCCTGGAGATGGGAAGTACAGTGTCTGCACTCTGAAGGAGGGGTGATAATGTTGCAGTTTTATAACTGTAGTGTAAAGCACCCCTCTGGCAAGACAGTGATGGAGTGAATGATGATGAAAGTTTTTCTTTTTCGGGCCACCCTGCCTTGGTGGGAATCGGCTGATGTGTTAATAAAAATAATAAAATAATTTTTGGGTGTCTGGAACGGATTAATTGTATTTACATTATTTTTTATGGGAAATAATGGTTCGACTTTCGGCCAGTTTGAGTTAAGGCCTAGCTCCTGGAACGAATTAGGGCCGATACTCAGGGGTCCACTGTACATGGATGGAGTAACAGCAAAAAATTTCATTCAAAATGCATATCAGATCAAAATAAATTGGAATATGCATTAATGATGGACAAGCTAGAAAGTCCAAAGCGAAGCTGCAAAATGGCTCCCAGAGCTAAACATATTTACTTGCTAAGAAAGGCTAAAAACATTAAATATCCCATCTCTGTCTGAGAGAAGGAAAAGAGGAAGCATACTGATTACATATACAAAGATTCAACAGAATAGATAAGGAAGATTTCCTAATGCCATCAAAAGGGCGAACAAGATACCACAGTTGTAAAATAAGGAGAGTTCCTAAAAAGGATAAAAAAAATTATCTGCCTCACAAGAGTAACAGAATAATGGAATAAATTACAAGACGAGGTAGTAAGTAGTCAATAACCAATGAACATTTTATAAATGGACATCTACTACAAGTAGATATGATAACCACAAATAAGTAATTAGCAACCACCCAGGGAAGTACTACTGTCCTGCCAAGTGAGTGTAAAACAGAAACCTGTAATTGTTTTACATAATGGTAGGATTGCTGGTGTCTTTTTTTCTGTCTCATAAACATGCAAAATTTCAGGTACGTCTTGCTACCTCTACTTATACTTAGGTCACACTACACATGCATGTACAAGCATATATATACACACACACCCCTCTGGGTTTTCTTTCATTTTCCTACTGGTTCTTGTTCATTCTTCCTCCGTAAGCCATGCGTGTCATAAGAAAAAACTAAAATGCCAGGAGCAAGGGGCTAGTAACCCCTTCTCCTTTATACATTACTAAATTTATAAAAATAAACTGTCGTTTTTCATTTTGGATCACCCTGCCTCATTGGGATAAAGCTGGTTTGTTGAAAGAAGGATTGTGGGTGTCTTTTTACTGTCTTAAACACACAGGATAACAGGTATATCTTGCTACTTCTACTTAAACTTAGGTGATGCTACACACATGCATGTACACTCATATATACAGTGGACCCCCAGATTTCGTGAATAATTCTTTCCAGAAGGCTGTTCGAGTGCCATTACCAAACGAATTTGTTCCCATAAGGACTAATATAAATTAGATTACTGTAGTCCGTTTAAGACCCCCAAAAATACACTTACAAAAGCACTTACAAAAATACACTTACATAATTGTTCGAGTTGGGAGCAGTACGAAATCTGGGGGGTCCACTGTATTTACACACCCATCTGGGTTTTCTTCTATTTTCTTAACCCTTTCAGCATTTTTGACGTACTAGTACGTCTTGCGCGCAAGGGTTGGTGACGTACTAGTACGCATAAATTCTAGCACCCTCAAATCAAGTGGGAAAAGGCTGGTAGGCCTAGATGTGAGAGAATGGGTCTGCATAGTCAGTGTGCACAGTAGGAAAAAATCGGGGACCCAGTGGTGCACTGTGGGAATGGCATTTTAGTACGCCTTGTTCACCATATCTAGGCTAAGAAACTCCTCACTCCTCGGCTAATTGGGACTCTTTTTGTTCCCAAGTGACAGTTCAAACACAGATGGAAGTGTCAATGAAGATGAATTTCATGGTTTTGAGGAGTTTGTGACAAAAGCAATGCCCAGGAAACCAGAAGGAAGGAAGGAAGAAAGGAAGAGATGAGAGGAAGGAAGGAAGAAAGAAGTAAGGAGGGAAGGTAGGTAGGAAGGAGGGAAGGTAGGTAGGAAGGAGGGAAGATAGGTAGGAAGGAGGGAAGATAGGTAGGAAGGAGGGAAGATAGGTAGGAAGGAGGGAAGATAGGTAGGAAGGAGGGAAGATAGGTAGGAAGGAGGGAAGATAGGTAGGAAGGAGGGAAGATAGGTAGGAAGGAGGGAAGATAGGTAGGAAGGAGGGAAGATAGGTAGGAAGGAGGGAAGATAGGTAGGAAGGAGGGAAGATAGGTAGGAAGGAGGGAAGATAGGTAGGAAGGAGGGAAGATAGGTAGGAAGGAGGGAAGATAGGTAGGAAGAAGGGAAGATAGGTAGGAAGGAGGGAAGATAGGTAGGTAGGTAAATAGGAAGGAAGGAAGGAGACCATCAACCTAGGATAACCCAAAAAATTCAGACAGTGACTTATTTCCATGTGGGTTGGTGGGGTGGGGAGGAAGGAATGGGTGTTGACAGGCAGTGAGGGTGGTGAGTGATGGTGTAATTTGTCAGTGACACTAATTACGCCGGTGACTCAGCATATTTACAAGTCCACCCCCACACAACAACTACAAGCTTACAGAAGCTGTAGCAGTTCTAGGAACGTGTCCAGTGACTTTATATGTCTATACATATGATAGAAAAATAGTAATAAACAACATTTTTTATTGTTGGTTTGTGTAAACATGTTTTGTAAACAATATAATGACAGCAAAGTTTGTGCGGTTATTGTGTAGCATGCAATGAGTGAATATACATTCAATATACCTTATATTGGTCTCACAGGCCATAAAAGTTACTTGAAGGAAGAAAGGAAGGAAGAAAGAAGTAAGGAAGGAAGTAAGGCGGGAGGGAAGGTAGGTAGGAAGGAAGAGATCAGAGAAAGGAAGGAAGGAAGAAGTAAGGAAGGAAGGAAGGAGGGAAGGTAGGTAGGAAGGAAGGAAGGAAAGAAGGAAGGTAGGTTGGTGGGGAGGAAGGGATGTGTTGTGGAAGGCAGTGAGCGTTAGTGAGTGATGGTATGATACATCTTTGTGATACAAGACACGCCAGTGACTCAGCATATTTACAAGTCCACCCCACACAACTACGAGCTTTCGGAACCTCTTGCAGTTCTAGGAATGTGTCTAGTGACTCTATATGTGTATATATATGATAGAAAAATAGTAATAAACAACATTTTTTATTGTTGGCTTGTGTAAACATGTTTTGTAAAAAATATAATGACAGCAAAGTTTGTGCGGTTATTGTGTAGTATACAGCGAGTGAATATATACCAAATAGTCTTTATATTGGTCTCACAGGCCATAAAATTTACTTGAAAAAAATAAAATATTAAAAAATAAAAGAAGTAGAAAAAACAAAATAAACTATTACCTGGTGACCGGCAGTCGGCAATGTTGCCATAAGCGGTTTAATTTCTGTCAAATTCACGCCTCCATATCTCGGTAAGTATTGATCGCAAAAAAAAATTTGGGGCCTATAACACTCACACAAAAAAAAATTATTTCATACGAAAAAATAATTTTTTTTTCGAATATTTTTCAACCCTAAGTGGGAGTTAAGGATCGAGGGTCTTGACCCTGAAAGGGTTAATAGTTCTTGTTCTTCTTTATTTCTTATCTCCATGGGGAAGTGGAAAAGAATTCTTCCCCTGTAAGCCATGTGTGTGTTGTAAAAGGTGACTAAAATGCTGGAAGCAAGGGGCTAGTAACCCCTTCTAAGGTATAAATTATACTAAATTTAAAAAGAAAAGTTTTGTTTTTCTTTTTGGGTCACGTTGCCTCAGTGGGATATGGCCAGGTCATTGAAAAAAATTAAATTAAATGTAGAAAAATAAAACAAATTAAAAAAAACAAAGGATAATTAATATATATATCACCTGGCATTTTTTTTTCAGTGCACCGGCCATATCTCACTAAGGTAGGGTGACCTAAAAAGAAAAACAAAAGATTTTCTTTTTAAATTTAGTAATCACCTGGGAATTATACATAATTATTATATACTACAGAAGTATTTCTTAAGGTGATGCTTGTTAACAATAGTTTTTAATTAAAATTAAACATAGGAAAGAGCACTATACCACTCACTCATCTACCCTTATCTCACTTATGGAATCTGTGCATGGGGATCTACAACATTAAATCACCTTAGACCACTCATAACCCAGCAAAAGGCTGCAGTCAGAATGATAACAAATTCCCACTCTAGACAGCATTCTCCACCAATATTCAAAAGCCTAAAACTACTCACCATAAAGAACATTCACACTTATAATTGTGCCTACTACATACATAGAACTCTACATTCTAATATAAACCCTCCACTCAAAATTCTCCTCACCAACCTTAATAGGACCCATGCCCATAACACAAGAAACAGATCACATTTTGATGTACCCCGCATCCATAGCAACCTATGTAAAAATTCAATGCACATAAAGGGCCCCAGATTCTGGAACTCATTACCAGAAAATACAAAAATAACCTTGTCTGAGAATCATTTTAAGACTCTACTCAAAAACCACCTACTCACCCTTACCTAAATACTCATACAGTGGACCCCCGAGTTTCGTAAGGTTCTTACTTCGTAAACATCGTGTTTCGTAAGCTTTTTACGATTTCGAGAATCGTAAAACCGCTCGTGTTTCGTAACGTATTAGACCTGTCCGCCTGCTTCGCGCCTGCGCGGGACGCGGGACGCCGCCAGTGAAGCATTGTTTACCATTGAGAGAACATTACCCAGCCCGCTCTTTCAAACATTCACACTACATTTGGTGTTTTTTTTGGTGCTTTAGTGATTGTCACTGTGAAATAAGTCACCATGGGTCCAAAGAAGCTTCCTAGTGGCACCCCTGTGGTAGCATTCATGGAGGGAGTGTAGCATTCATGCAGGGAGTGTAGCATTCATGCAGGGAGTGTAGCAGGCATGCAGGGAGTTTAGCAGGCATGCAGGGAGTGTAGCATTCATGCAGGAGTTCAGCATTGATGCAGGAGTTCAGCATTGATGCAGGGAGTTTAGCATTGATGCAGGAGTTTAGCATTGATGCAGGGGGTTTAGCATTGATGCAGGGAGTTTAGCATTGATGCAGGAGTTTAGCATTGATGCAGGGAGTTTAGCATTGATGCAGGGAGTTTAGCATTGATGCAGGGAGTGTAGCTTCATGCAGGGAGTGTAGCAGACATGCAGGGAGTGTAGCAGGCATGCAGGGAGTGTAGCAGGCATGCAGGGAGTGTAGCAGGCATGCAGGAGTGTAGCATTCATGCAGGAGTGTAGCATTCATGCAGGGAGTGTAGCATCTCATGCAGGGAGTGTAGCAGGCATGCAGGGGGTGTAGCATTCATGCAGGAGTGTAGCATCTCATGCAGGGAGTGTAGCATTCATGCAGGGAGTGTAGCATTCATGCAGGAGGTAGCAGGCATGCAGGGAGTTTAGCATTGATGCAGGGAGTTTAGCAGGCATGCAGGGAGTTTAGCATTGATGCAGGAGTTTAGCAGGCATGCAGGAGTGTAGCTTTCATGCAGGGAGTGTAGCAGACATGCAGGGAGTGTAGCAGGCATGCAGGTAGTGTAGCAGGCATGCAGGGAGGGAGCATTCCCTGCAGGGAGTGTAGCATTCATGCAGGGAGTGTAGCATTCATGCAGGAGTGTAGCAGGCATGCAGGAGTAGGGTAGCATTCATGCAGGGAGTGTAGCATTCATGCAGGAGTGTAGCATCCATGCAGGGAGTGTAGCATTCATGCAGGAGTGTAGCAGGCATGCAGCGAGTGAGCAGCATGCATGGAGTGTAGCAGGCATGCACGAGTGGAGTTTGCAGATTGATGCAGGGAGTTTAGCATTGATGCAGGAGTTTAGCAGGCATGCAGGAGTGTAGCTCATGCAGGAGTGCAGAGACAGACATGCAGGGAGGTAGCAGGCATGCAGGGAGTGTAGCAGGCATGCAGGGAGTGTAGCAGGCATGCAGGAGTGGGGATTTCTTCGAGAGGCTGAAGAATTCCTCCCCAACAAGTGTGTAATTGTGATGAAACAGGCCTGTTTTGGAAGAAAATGCCCAAGAGGACCTTCATTACTCATTACTCTATCTTCCAGATGCCTGCAACTCTTCAATAAAGGTAAGTAAATGTATATATATATATATTGTTTTTAATTATTTTATATGTGAATATTTTTTTGTGGAACGGATTAATTGTATTTACATTATTTCTTATGGGAAATAATGGTTCGAATTTCGTAAACTTCGTGTTAAGTACTAGCTCCTGGAACGGATTAATTACGATACTCGGGGGTCCTCTGTACTCAAAAAATACTCATTGTTATTTCTCCTATAAGATAATTCCATTTTTATTATTATTATGTATGATAATATTACTTTCAAAAATGCTCAGTATTTTTTTCCTATAAGATAATCTCAATTTGTACTATTATAACATTGTAATATTACAACCTACTCACCATAAACTAAATACGCATTCTGTAAATTACTTTAAAAAAATACTCAATGTCATTTTCCCAAAAATAATTTCAATTTTTACTATTAACTACCATCCTACTAAACACTTGTTGCAATGTAGTGTCACCATATTATAATTTGCCAAATGAAATATCATCATATTGTAATCTGCCCAATGTTTAAGCAAATCAAATTCCCATCAATCTATCATATATAATGTACATAGTCCATAAGGTTTTAGATTAAGCTGCCCGTTATGCCCTGGCATGTCAGTGGCTCTCCTTGCACTTCTATGCAAAATTGCGATGAAATAAAAATCATTATTATTATTATTATTATTATTATTATTATTATTATTAAAGATATCAGATTGGAAGGAGAGAGTATGGAGGAAGTGAATATATTCAGATATTTGAGAGTGAACTTGTCAGCAGATGAGTCTGTGAAGGACTAGGTGTATCATAGAATTGATGAAGAAAAAAAGGTGAGTGGAGCACTGAGGAGTCTGTGGAGACAAAGAACGTTATCCATGGAAACAAAGAGGGGAATGTATGAGAGTATAGTAGTACCAATGCTCTCATATGGGTGTGAAGCATGGGTGGTGAATGTTGCAACAAGAAGAAGGTTGGAGACAGAGATGTCGTGTCTGAGGGCAATGTGTGGTGTGAATATAATGCAGAGAATCCATAACTTGGAGATTAGAAGGAGGTGCAGGATTTCTAAAAGTATTATCCAGAGGGCTGAGGAAGGGTTGTTGAGGTGGTTCGGACACTTAGAGGAAGGAACACATAAAATGACTTGGAGGGCATATAAATTTGTAGTGGAAGGAAGGCGGGGACGGGGTCATCCTAAGAAAGATTGGAGGGAGGGGGTAAAGGAAATTTTTTGCGAGGGGCTTGGACTTCCAGCAAGCGTTCATGAGCGTGTTAGATAGGAGTGGAGATGAATGCTTTTTATGACGACGTGCTGTTGGAGTGTGAGCTAAGTAACATTTATGAAGGGATTCAGGGAAACTGGTTAGGCGGACTTGAGTCCTGGAAGTGGGAAGTACAGTGCCTGCGCTCTGAAGGAGGGGGTGTTGATATGTTGCAGTTGTTTAACTGTAGTGTAGGCATGCCTCTGGCAAGACAGTGATAAAATGAATTATGATGAAAGTGTTTCTTCTTTTTCGAATCACCCTGCCTTAGTGGGAAATGGCTGATGTGTTAATAAAAAAAAGTTTAGAATTTTAACCTTAAATGCTTTACCTAATCATTCATTAGTCATTAATTCATCTATATACAGTGGTACCCTGAGTTTCGAACTGCTCCCAACTCGACCTATTATGTAAGTGTATTATTGTAAGTGCTTTTGTAAGTGTATTTTTGGGGGTCTGAAATGGACTAATTTAATTTACATTATTCCTTATGGGAACAAATTCGTTCGGTAACAGCACTTGAACAGCCTTCTGGGGTACCACTGTACAGTGGACCCCCGAGTAACGAACAAAATTCATTCCAGAAGCCTGCTCAAGTGCCATTACCAAACGAATTTACTCCCTTAAGAAATAATGTCAAGTAGGTTAGTCCATTTCACACCCCCAAAAATACACAATATTATACTTACATAATTGTACGATTTCCGGGGTGTTCGTTACTCGGGGTCCACTGTACAGTGGTCCCTCGGTTTTCGCCGAAAATTCATTCCAGAATGCTGCTCAAGTGCCATTACCGAACGAATTTACTTCCTTGAGAAATAATGTCACATAGGTTAGTCTATTTCAGACCCCCAAAAATACACTTGCAACAGCACTTACGAAAATACACTTACATAAATGTTCGAGTTTGGAGATGCACTTACACTTAGGTCACAGTACACATGCATGTACAAGCATATGTATATATACACACCCCTCAGGGTTTTCTTCTATTTTCTTACTAGTTCTTGTTCTTATTTCCTCTTATCTCCATGGGGAAGTGGAACAGAATTCTTCCTCCGTAAGCCATGCGTGTCGTAGGCGACTAAAATGCCGGGTGCAAGGGCTAGTAACCCCTTCTCCTGTATATATTACTAAATGTAAAAGGAGAAACTTTCGTTTTTTCTTTTGGGCCACCCTGCTTCGGTGGGAAACGGCCGACGTGTTGAAAGAAAGAAGATATATATATATCTTTCTTTCAACAAACCGGCCGTCTCCTACCGAGGCAGGATGGCCCAAAAGGAAAAACGAAAGTTTCTCCTTTTACATTTAGTAATTTATTCAGGAGAAGGGTATACCTTGCTCCAGGCATAGGCGCTCTTACGACACATGGCTTATGGAGGAAGAATACTGTTTCACTTCCCCATGGAGATAAGAGGAAATAAGAACAAGAACTAGTAAGAAAATAGAAGAAAACCCTGAGGGGTGTGTATATATACATATGCTTGTACATGCATGTGTACTGTGACCTAAGTGTAAGTGGAAGGAACAAGACATACCTGAAATTTTGCATGTTTATGAGACAGAAAAAAGACAACAGCAATCCTACCATCATGTAAAACAATTACAGGCTTTCGTTTTACACTCTTAGCAAGACGGTAGTACCTCCCAGGGCGGTTACTGTCTACCAACCTACTACCTAAGATATATATATACATAATTGTATAAATGTATAGTACAGTAGAGCCCCGCTTTATGGCGTTCCACTAATACAGCGATTTCAAATTATGACCAAAACTCTCTATACAGCGAGTGGTCTTTCTAATATGGCGTGCCCCACCCGGTTTGTTTACATTCTCCGTGAGCACATCTCTCTATTATGTCTGGAAACTTTTCAAAATTTCAAGTGTTTTAAAGTTATTGCATATTTTATATGTACTACTCTGATAATTATACTTATGTGTATCTGTACCTAAATATACTTACACACTGCTGGCATGCAAGTACAGTGGTACCTCGAGTTACGATATTTTTTCGTTCGAGAATGCTGTTCAAGTGCCATTACCAAACGAATTTATCCCCATAAGGAATAATGTAAAATAGACTAGTCCTTTTACACCCCCAAAAATATACTTACAAAAGCATTTAAAAAAATAAACTTACATAAAAGGGCGATTTTTGGGGACCATCGTAACTCGAGGTACCACTGTACAGTGGACCCTCGGTTAACGAAAAAACTTCATCCCAGAAGCCTGCTCAAGTGCCATTACCGAACGAATTTACTTCCTTAAGAAATAATGTCACGTAGGTTAGTCTATTTCAGACCCCCCAAAAATACACTTCCACATCCACTTACAATATTATACTTACATAATTGTACGATTTCCGGGGTATTCGTTAACCGAGGGTCCACTGTACACATTAAAATCACTAAGAGTGTCTCTCTAGTCTTAACACCATAGTAATAATGCTAATACGTAATAATAATCACTCTTGGGCACATTAAATGTCTTATTTTACATTAATATAGACATTTTCATTAATCCATCTATGATATTTTCTTCAAAATTATATAAGAAACACGTTACATAGCATATAAACATGCTATGTTTATATGCTATGGAGGGGTGGTAGCCGGGGGGAGGGAAAACATTATGTTTTCTCTGGTCCAGCACCAGAGAAAATGTCTATGAATCTGCGTTGGCCCAGTCACTACCCTTAACATGAATTATTCATTACTTCTCCCTTTGTTTATGATGGCAATTAACGGTAGTTGTTAGAAACGATTAAACTCGGTGAACATGGTAAGTTGATGGTAATAATATGGCTCTGGGCCGCATTAAATATTGTGTAACTATGTAGGTAAGTGTAGGTACGTATGTAGCCCAGGCGGACTACATACCTACATCACTACCTACACCTGACTTCCTACAAATAAATACTACTCACCTCTCATCCTACAATAAGACTACACATATTTTTAAGGTAAATAATGAGTGTACTGTATGTGTATTTCATCTCTCTGCTGCTTTAAATATCGTATATTAAGTTTGGGACAAGGAGCCAGGGCTACCTACACCTGACTTCCTACAAATAAGTGCTACTCACCTCTTGCCCTACATTAAGACTACAAATATTTTAAGGTAAGTAATGAATGTACTGTGTATGTATTTTACTTTTAATTGTTTTTTTTAATGACTAGTTCTATTACTAACTTAATATAAGTTAGTGTAAACTTGTTGTCTGGCATTTATATGCATTTATAAGTGGAAAAAATGGCATTCTGCTTTCCGGCGATGTCTGCTTTCCGGCAGTAGCTTGGAACCTAACCTGCTGTATAAGTGGGGCCCTACTGTATATAAAAAAGACAAGAAAAAAATTCTAACCTCTCGTTTCAAAGAAAATAATGAACGCCCAGTAGAATGTAGAAATTCTTCCCAGCGTCTTTCCTTTAATTCATTATCATACGGTGTTATAAAATTTCTTTGCGTAAGAATTTGCCTTTCTAGACTTTCTAATTCTTTCACACTATTAGATATCTGAGCAACTAGTCTTGTAACTTGACGAATACGAAGACTGGATTCTCCAATTCCTCGGTGAAGGGATGAAGGTTTTACTGCCCCAACTTTCTTTGTAGTTTCCAAGTGTTTGGTGGATTTCTTATCTCCAGTTTTGCTTAATCTTGTGAAGACATCAGCACTGCGCTCACATTGTTCTGGTGGTAAGTTTTTTCTTCCTGTGGGGGCTGTACTTAGTGTTTGATCTTGTGTGTCTTGTTGATCATTTGAAGGAGGAGGTGCAGCGTTTCCCTGCCCCAGCCTGGCTTCCAGTAACTTGTATTTGGCTTTGAGCTGAGCTTTCAAGACTTCTTCAGGTTTAAAGTGCTGAAAGCAAAACAAAACATCAACACCAAAATATATTAAAGTTGAAAATTATTCAAAATCTTTCAGTAAATACATGACAATAACTTTTTCTTGAGTATGTGGCCCTGAAAAAAAATAATAGTATTTCAACTAAATTAAATTTACTATATACAACATAAGTAATATATTTCAGCTTTTATCTATTCAATGAACATATACACTAGTTGACAAATGCTATTTCAGTGTCAAGTATAGTACAGTACAGTATTTCTTGGAGTTGGTTATGATGAAACACTTCTGGAAAACATAATTTACCAGAATGTTCCTCCCTATTATATTGTCCCAAGAGGAAGCTGAATTACCATTCATCACACAAGGCTAGGGGCAACTGACAAGGGAATGAGGCAGTTTGCATAGTTCATCGAACCACTCCCAGAAATGTGTTTGTCATTCTTTAATAATAATAACTTTTATTTCCTGAGAAGATACATTAGAGTTACAAATAGGTTAACAATGCATATTTCTTACAAGGTAAAGCCCATAGTCATGCATAGCATTTCAAGCAGACTTAAGCTATGAGTAAAACTAATAATAGAAAAATATACATGGATGCTCAAATTTTTTATAAACAGACCACAAAGAATGGTAGCAAACAAAACAAATTCTAGTTTCAGCAAACTAAAATATTTAGTAGCCCAAGGCATGGTCTTCACACAATTACTATTTCTCATCCTCACAGCAGACAGATGAGAACACTAACCATAGCTTCGTATCATCTTTTGCAGATAATACCAAAATAAGTATGAAAGTAACCTCAGAAAAGGCAAAAATATTACTAAACAGATATCAATGTTTTCCAACGAGCAAATGAAAATAACATGATGTTCAAAGGTGACAAATTTTAACTGCTTAAGTGTGGAGGAATGAAGGCCTGAAAATGAGCACAGTAGCAGGCAGATCATATCATACAATGTAAACAACTGTCATCTGAAAAACACTAAGGCAAATGAAGCAATGGTCAGAAAAATGACAGTGAATTAATAGCTTTCAAAATGAGAGAAACAATGCCAATGATGGTTGTGGAAACTTATTGGGAGACCAAATAACTTCCACAGGGTAAACAGTAAGTAAGCAGTATGAGCCCTTAACATCCACACACACACCTAGTTGGCGGAGGTAGCGACTGTACATATTGATATATTTACCCTAAAAGGGAGGTTTAGGTAGGTTTATACAGTTAGTAACTAATACAGTGGACCCCCGAGTTTCGTAAACCCTGGAAATCGTACATTTATGTAAGTATAATATTGTAAGTGCTTGTGGAAAAGTATTTTTGGGGGTCTGAAATAGACTAACCTACGTGACATTTTTTCTTAAGGGGGTAAATTCGTTCGGTAATGGCACTTGAGCAGACTTCAGGAGTGAAGTTTTTATGAAACTCGGGGGTCCACTGTATTAGAATTAGAGAAGTAACCTTAGATGTTAATATTGTAGCCTTAGAACCTTAACATAGGTAGGCTTAGGCCTTTAATATAGGCGAATATTAGGTTATATTAGCTAAGGAGAACTGGCAACCCCATGCTCAAACGGAGGTGGGAGTGAGAGAGATGCCAGCTCTTCTCTTGGAGAACAGACACCATCGATGAGGCAGGTGCTGTCTTAAGCAGCTTGGAGCAACTGTGAGTCTTCATACACTTGACCTGTGGAATACAGAATCATAGAGGCTTCCCGAAGTATCGTGGAAATTCGTCTCTCCCCAGGCCCACCCGCAGTAAAACAATACCTTTCATTTCTCTCAGCATTAGTTGGCCAATGATATTCTGGGGAAACTTAAGTTTTAGTCGATCTGTGGGGTCTTGAGCCGATTGATACCCGAAGACCAAATAAGTCCTTCACTGCACGTGGTGTCCTTAGGGTAAGGGACCAGAGAACTCTACAACACCAAGTGAGTTAATCCTTCATTCGAGCATGTAGTTAGGAATTTCTTGCAAGATCAGTTGCATATGGAAATGTGTCATAAAAGCCACTTGTGAGCCTGGGATGACTAATCTCACAAGGAGGCAGTCCAGACAAATTTCCACAATGGTACTTTTCAAATTACTTGCACTCTCATGACTTGAATACTCCTCACAATGCCTTTCAAATCAGGAAAGATAGCTGGAAAATATATAGAAGTCATATACCATCTGAACAGAATCAGTAAAATACCTAACCTACTGGAAATGCCTCATAGCACTTGGAGTGTTCTCTCTGGAATGGAGAAGAAAAAAAAAAGAATCCTAATAATATACAGCCTCTCCTCACTTAGCGACGTACTCGTTTACCAAAAACTCGGACTTACGACGGGCTCTCTGACCAGTATGCATACCTAAATAATGTATATTAGAGCTGATTTCTTCTATTTTGTTTATTACAATATACAGTACACTGTATAAATATTTAAAAATATACCAGAAATGTTATAAATGGTGCAAAGGTGACATTAAAACAATACCAAAGATGGTTGACACAAGCCCACTACCATTATAGTATGCTCCTCACTTAGCGACAAATTTGTTTACCGACGAGGTCTTGGGAATGGAACTCCATCATTAAGTGAGGAGGGGCTGCATACATGGAAGGAATTTGAGGGACTGGTCTCTAACCTGCACACTTCTATAACAAGCAAATGGAATGAAAGATGTAAGAGAAAGTGTGGAATTAACCTAGTGAAGAGCAGGGATGCCATGGGTACTATTAGAGAATATTGACAAAATTAGTGGCCAAACACTTTCAACATCCTGCACTATCAGCAGATATCAGAAATACTACCAAAAAGAAGATAGAAGCCTTCATGAATCTAAACAACAACTTTCTACAAGTGCTGGATCAGATGGCTATGTGGGCCAGCAGATCACTAGCACAAACAACCTGGTTGACCAGGCAGTTAGCAGGGAAGCCTGGCCTTGAGCCTGGTTGCAGGATGAAGGAGACTGAGGAAGGGATGGGGGAAGGTTGAAGAGTCCTCAAAACTGGTAACAGGTAAAGCATGCCAGTGCACATGGGTCCTGGGTGGAGGGACCTCAGCCATATACAAAGATCAAGATTCAACTGTACACATAAATACAGTACCCACACCATAAATTAGCCTTACTCTGAGTTTATGTTTAGATGCTGCAGCCATGGTTGGAGTTTTGGGCACTAAGCGGTGTAGCGTGATTGCAGTTGGAATTTGAACTCGATGGTCAAGGTTTTGTGGGGACAACTGTTGCCATGTCCACTGTTGATGCTGAGACATTGTATCAGTGTCATACTTCTCCATCACCTGCTAAAAGCACATATTAAAGTGTACTTGCAAAATCTTTATAAAATAAATTCAAGTGAAAAAAGAGACTATGACAATCTGTCTTTTATTTGAGTCCACAAAGGACATCTCTCTTTCCTAAATACTGTACAATGAACAAATAAATTAAACATATAAGAAAATTTATTTAATAAAATTGTGCAGGGCAACTGTGGGAGGTGTTTATTCAGTCAGCATTCCATTAAAGTAATGCTGTACAATAATATCTATTATGTTCAGAATAATGCATGGATAGGGATGTTTAAAATTTACATAATTTTGAACTTCTGTATTGTATATGTGAAATTATTTTCTACGTTATTCAAATGAAAAAATTCTGAATTCTGATGAGGGAGAACCGAGACTTTACTTTCATCTAATATAAACGTCTCTTTCCAGTCCTCCCTATGAAATAAATAAGTTGATAATTGCTAGCATGACAAATAACAAATATGGAGGTCCGGTCTGGGACCGGTCGGCTATAGCGCTGAACCCCAGAAACTTCCTTCAGATATCCTTCAGGTCCCTGTGTTTCCAGCTGATGGCACTTATAAAGCAAGCCCATTTTAACATGCAAATAATAAGGATTCATTCTGAGATTTTGCAAATTCCTCTTTTATTAACTACCAGTAATTGCTTTCTCCTACTTTTTTGTTACGTATATGCCCCTTACCTTCATTAAACTTTTACCCATTACCTTAAGTATTAGAATTTGCTGCTTTTTCTTTTGTTACATACTTATTTTACAAAGGATCCCTGTATGATCCACAAACATGTTAATATAGTATTTTTTTTATTCCTTCTGGCAAGTTAATAATATATAAATAAGAAACATTGCAAAGAAAGTATCAAACCTTTGCATGACTAAATTGATGACAATGCCCCTTGAAGACATTTTGACCTCGTATTCCTTTCAAATAAAAAATATCTCATCCACTATTTGTTTGCTTTATAAATTTCAAGATTAATCTTTCATGAGGAATCTTTAATAGCTTTCTTGAAACCTAAATAAATTGACAAATGTTGTAGGTGAGTAGATTACAAGTGTGGCTAACTCTTAGTGTATTAAGGTAGTAGAAACAATTGTGGTGGCTTATAGTTCAGTGATAGCATAGTTCCGTGACAGTATAGTTCATCAGTAGTATAGTTCAGTGGTAGTGTATTTGTCTCGCTAATGAGAAGTAGAATGAGATGTATGGAGAGCCTTTATACCTGCTGATGCTATTAACCCTTTCGGGGTTTCGGCCGTACTAGTACAGCTTACGCACCAGGGTTTTCGTCGTACTAGTATGCCTAAATTCTAGCACCCTCAAATCAAGTGGAAACAGGCTGGTAGGCCTAGATGTGAAAGAATGGGTCTGTGTGGTCAGTGTGCGCAGTATAAAAAAAATCCTGCACCACACAGTACATAATGAGGAATAAAAAACTGACTGTGTTTTTGGTTTAAAACAGCGACTTTGCAGTCTATTTTCGTATAGTATTTATGCTTGTATACTTGTTTTCTTAGTCTCATTCGATAGAATGGATGATATATTACAGAAATAGAGATAATTTTGACTGGTTTCACGATGACAAGTACAGTGGTACCTCGGTTAGCGATGGCGTCGGATACCGATAAAATTGGTTAGCGATACATTTTTACGTCAAAATATTGACTCAGTTTACGATGATCCGTTCGGTTTACGATATTCGTCCCGAACGCATCTGCATGGCCCAGCTGTGCGGGCACTCCAGGGAGCGTCAGTGTGCTATTGTTTACAAGCGAGAGCGACCACCACCCACTCCACCCACGCATTCATACCAGTATATTGTCATTATTCCACTGTTTTTAGTGCTTGCAACTGCTAAATAAGCTACCATGGGTCCAAAGAAAGCTCCTAGTGCCAGCCCTGTGGTAAAGAGGCTCAGAAATACAGTAGAACTGAAGAAGGAGATAATAGAAAAATAGGAAAGTGGAGTGCGTATCACTGAGCTGGCCAGGCTGTATGGTAAAGCCTATTCTACCATCGCTACCATTGTGGCCAAGGGAAATATACGTAAAATCAAGGAAGCTGTTGTTGCGAAAGGTGCATATGTGATCACAAAACAGAGATCGCAAGTGCTGGAAGGTGTGGAAAATTTGTTGTTGGTGTGGATCAACGAGAAACAGTTAGCAGGAGATAGTGTTTTGCAGGCAATAATATGTGAAAAAGCAAGGCAGTTGCATGATGATCTCATCAAGAAAATGCCTGCAACGAGTGCTGAAGTGAGCAAATTTAAAGCCAGCAGAGGCTGGTTTCAAAGATTTAAGAATCGAAGTGGCATACATAGTGTTGTGAGGCATGGTGATGCAGCCAGTTGTGACAAAAGTGCGGCTGAAAAATATGTGCAGGAATTCCAGGGGTACATAGAGGCTGAACAATTCCAACCCCAACAAGTGTTCAATTGTGATGAAACAGGCCTGTTTTGGAAGAAAATGTCAAACAGGACCTACATTACACAGGAGGAAAAGGCACTATGAAAGACAGGCTAACTCTCATGATGTGTGATTGCAAAGTGAAGCCTTTACTGGTGTATCATTCTGAAAATCCCCGAGTGTTTGGCAGATGCGGTATCACCAAGTCTAATTTGTGTGTGATGTGGAAGTCTAACAAAAAGGCATGGGTCACAAAGGACATTTTCTTAGATTGGTTCAATGGCGTGTTTGGCCCCAGTGTGAAGAAATATCTTGAGGAAAATAATTTGCCACTTAAGTGCCTCCTGATAATGGACAATGCTCCTTGTCATCCTCCAACCTTGGTAGAGAAAATTGTGGAGGATTTTAAGTTCATCAAAGTGAAGTTCTTGCCCCCTAATACCACTCCTCTCCTCCAGCCCATGGACCAGCAGGTCATTTCAAACTTTAAAAAACTCTACACCAAAGCAATGTTTCAAAAGTGCTTTGATGTGACCACAGACATGAATATAACCCTAAGAGACACTTGGAAAAATCATTTCCATATCCTGCATTGTGTAAACTTTATAGGTAAGGCTTGGGAGGGAGTGACTACAAGGACTTTGAACTCTGCCTGGAGAAAATTGTGGCCAGACTGTGTCCTAGAGAGGATTTTGAAGGTTTTGGGGCTGAGCCTCAGAACCCTGAGCCTGCGCCTGAGCCTGTTGTGGAAGAAATTGTGGAACTGGGCAAGTCCATGGGGTTGGAGGTGAGTGGTGAGGATGTGGAAGAGTTGGTGGAGGAGCACAATGTAGAGCTAACCACTGAATATCTGCAAGAGCTTCAACAGCAACAGCAACAAGAGACCACAGGTCAGGACAATGGTTCAAAGGAGGAGGAGGTGGAACAGAGATGGAAGAAAGTGCCTTCTTCAGTGATTAAGGAGATTTGTGGAATGTGGAGCAGGGTGCAAGGCTTTATGGATGAATATCACCCTAACCATGCTGTTGCAGGCCGTGCTGGCAACCTGTGCAATGACACTGTGGTGTCCCATTTCAGGGATGTTTTAAAGAATCACCAGACACAGAGCTCCCTGGACAGATTTTTTGTTAGAGAGGGGTCCAGTGACTCTCAACCTGGTCCTAGTGGCATTAAAAGAAAAACGCCAGTAACCCCAGAAAAGAACTTGTTACCTGCAGTGTTAATGGAAGGGGATTCCCCTTCCAAACACTAGCGTACTACGTACTCTATCCTTTCCCCTCCTCCCATCTTCCACACATCAACAACTCTTCAATAAATGTAAGTGACATGTTATTGTACTAAATTTACATGTATTTCTTTATTGTTCATAAAATTGTGTATTATTTAATGTCAAAAAGTTCTAAAAAATATTTTATTTTACTACTTTTGGAAGTCTGGAACGGATTAATTTTATTTCCATTATTTCTTATGGGGAAAATTGATTCGGATAACGATAAAATCGGTTACAGATACGCCCTCTGTGACGGATTAATATTGCTAACCGAGGTACCACTTTACCTTGAAACTGAGCGCAAAGTAGTGAAAATGTTCGATTTTTGCTGATGTTCAAGAGTAAACACATCACGCCATACGTCCAATACACATCAACTGGGTAGTCTAATATTCTTGCACAAGTGCGCTGATATTATTTATACCATTTTTACAATGATGCAGTTGTATACATAACAGTAAATCTTCTATTTTTTGTGAGAATAAAAATTCAAAATGGAAAGCAAAAGTAATATAAGAGGGGCCTGGAGACGTGACTAATGAACAGATAAAATGTTATTTTAGTGCCAGGAATGTCTGTCTTGTTTATTCTGGACCCCATTTTGAAATTAGCATCTTTTGAAATTGTGTGAAATTGGCCAAATTGCAAATTTCTGACCACCTTTTGGGTAGTTCTAATCGATAAATTGGCGGTTTCTTATACTCAATTGATAGAACAAATGGAATTCTAGCAAAATAGCTATAATTTTAGTAGACTGAAACATTGGAATTTGCCGAAAATAGGGCTCAAAGTGGGTGAAATCGCCGATGCATAAATGTCATTGATACTGCTAACTTCGCGAGAGCATAATTCCGTTAGTTTTCCATCAAATTTCATAATTTTGGTGGCGTTATTATCAGAAAAAGATTCTCTATCATTTCATAAGAAAAAAAAATTATTTTTTTTCGAAAAATTTGGGACCCTGAGAACGAGTTTCGGAGGGGCCTTGGGACCCCCAAAGGGTTAACTAAGGAGTTAATCTGCTGTTGTGGAGAGTACCACAATAGAAACAAGCCATGTTGCTGTGTTACTCTGGGCTGGTAACCCTAGAGATGTCATTATTTTTATTTTTCATATTATTATTATATGACAACAGGAAAATGCAACCTCCCGTCCTGTAAGCTTTTCCACCCTGAAATGTGCCACTCATCAGTTCAGGAAAGACAGTGCTATAACTTATATTGCCAGGCACACCACCTAAAGGGTACAAGACGACACAGAACATCCAGACCATGGCAAAACCTGGGTAGCCACAGCCACTCCGGAAAGAGAGGTTTTTTAGAGCCAGGAAGGGAAAATAGCTGGCAGGAAATGACAGAAATCGTACGCCAACTGCAATCATTTCTGGAGTGGAATCACAGTCGATGGCCTCCACTCCAGAACAACAGATATTAGTGCCAGGAAAAAAGACCCCCATACCACCAATCCAACGACATTCATCTTTGCAAATATACAGGGTCTAAAGCCAGCAACGAACAACAAGATACCTTACATCCGTGGACTGCTTACAGAGTCAAATGCTATGTTTGCGGCTT
>WNWK01021969.1:0-14869 GCA_009830355.1 Cherax destructor
TGTTTTCCCCCAGTTTTCCCCCTTTTGGTGCTTGTGTTCTTATCTCGTTTCTATCTTCAACTCTAGTGCTGACAATGGAGCCTTCATCAGTTTTTGGTAATTTATCTTCAGTATTTCGCAGGGCATCCCCTGTTTACTATCCGCGGTATTGCTAGTTTGTAGCACTAGTTTTTGTGTCCTTGTCTACACCTGTTTCCATCATTTACGTCACTAGAGCTCCTGTCCCTCTTCAGTTCACCATCATTTATTTCTACATTCGTACAGTTTCTGACTACCATTGCAACATCTGTACCAGGGCGGTAGCACCATCTGGCCCAGATTTTTTACTTTCCCAACTGCTGCAGCATTTGCAACCCATGCTTCACAACCATATAAGAGTGTTGGTACCACTATACTTTCGTACATTCCTTCTTTGCCTCCATGGATAACGTTTTTGTCTCCAAAGATACCTAAATGCACCACTCACCTTTTTCCTTCATCAATTCTATGGTTAACCTCATCCTTCATAAACCCATCGCTGACACGTCAACTCCCAAATATCTGAAAACATTTACTTCTTCCATAATCCCTCTCTCCAATGTGATACCCAAATTTTTTCTTTATTTAAATCGTTTGATACCCTCATCACCTTACTCTTATCTATGTTCACTTTTAACTTTCTACCTTTACACACTCTCCCAAACTCGTCCACTAACCTTTGCAACTTTTCTTTAGAATCTCCCATAAGCACAGTATCATCAGCAAAAGTAACTGTGTCAACTCCCATTTGCATTTAATTCTCCATAATTTAATCCCACCCCTCCCCAACACCCTAGCATTTACTTCTTTTACAACCCCATCTATAAATATATTAAACAACCATAATGACATTACACATCCCTGTCTAAGACCTACTTTTACCGGAAAGTAATCTCCCTCTCCCTACACACCCTAACCTGAGCCTCACTATCCTCATAAAAACTCTTTACAGCCTTCAGTAACTTACTACCTATTCCATACACTTGCAACATTTGCCACATTGCTCCCCTATCCACTCTATCATATGCCTTTTCTAAATCCATAAATGCAATAAAAACTTCTCTACCTTTATCTAAATACTGTTCACATATATGCTTCACTGTAAACACTTGATCTACACATCCCCTACCCACTCTAAAGCCTCCTTGCTCATCTGCAATCCTACTCTCTGTCTTACCTCTAATTCTTTCAATAATAACCCTGCCATACACTTTACCTGATATACTCAGTAAACTTATTCCCCTATAATTTTTACACTCTCTTTATCCCCTTCCTTTATATAAAGGAACTATACATGCTCTCTGCCAATCCCTAGGTACCTTCCCTCTTTCATACATTTATTAAACAAAAATACCAACCACTCCAGCACTATATCCCCCTGCTTTTAACATTTCTGTCATGATCCCGTCAGTTCCAGCTGCTTTACCCCCTTTCATTCTACGTAATGCCTCACGCACCTCCCCCACACTCACATCATGCTCTTCTTCACTCCTAAACGATGTTGTACCTCCCTGGCCAGTACATGAAATTACCGCCTCCCTTTTTTCATCGACATTTAAAAGTTCCTCAAAATATTCCCGCCATCTACCCAATACCTCCAGCTCCCCATCTACTAACTCCCCTACTCTGTTTTTAACTGACAAATCCATTCGTTCCCTAGGCTTTCTTACCTTGTTTATCTCACTCCAATTTTTTTTCTAGTTTTCAGCAAAATTTCTTGACAGAGCCTCTCCCATTCTTTCATCCGTTCTTCTTTTGCACTCTCTCACCACTCTCTTCACCTTTCTTTTACTCTCCATATACTCTACTCTTCTATTAACACTTCTGTTTTGTAAAAACCTCTCATAAGCTACCTTTTTCTCTTTTATCACACCCTTTACTTCTTCATTCCACCACTCACTCCTCTTTCCTCCTGCACCCACCCTCCTATAGCCACAAACTTCTGCCCCACATTCTAATACTGCATTTTTAAAACTATCCCAACTCTCTTCAACCCCTCCCCCACTACTCATACTTGCACTAGCCCACCTTTCTGCCAATAGTTGCTTATATCTCACCCTAACTTCCTCCTCCCTTAGTTTATACACTTTTACCTCTCTCTTACTTGCTGTTGCCATTTTCATTTTGTCCCATCCACCTTTTACTCTAACTGTAGCTACAACCAAATAATGATCTGATATATCTGTTGCCCCTCTATAAACATGTACATCCTGAAGCCTATCCATCAACCTTTTATCCACCAATACATAATCCAACAAACTACTTTCCTTATGTGCTATATCATACCTTGTATATTTATTTATCCTCTTTTTCATAAAATATGTATTACTTATTACCAAACCTCTTTCTACACATAGCTCAATTAATGGTTCCCCATTTACATTTACCCCTGGCACCCCAATTTTACCTACTACTCCCTCCACAACATTTTTACCCACTTTAGCATTAAGATCCCCAACCACAATTACTCTCTCACTTGGTTCAAAACTCCCCACACACTCACTCAACATTTCCCAAAATCTCTCTCTCTCCTCTACACTTCTCTCTTCTACAGGTGCATAAACACTTACTATAACCCACTTTTCACATCCAACCTTTAGTTTACTCCACATAATCCTTGAATTTATACATTTATATTCCTTCTTTACCTGCTATAACTGATTATTCAACATTATTGCCACTCCTTCTTTAGCTCTAACTCTATTTGAAACCTTTGACCTAATTCATTTATTTCTTCCCACTGAAACTCTCCTACCCCCTTCAGCTTTGTCTTACTTAAAGCCAGGACATCCAGCTTCTTTTCATTCATAACATCTACAATCATCTCTTTCTTATCATTCGCACAACATCCACGCACATTCAAACATCCCACTCTGACGGTTTTCTTCTTTTTCTTTTTAGTAAGCTATACAGGAAAAGGGGTTACTAGCCCTTTGTTCCCGGCATTTTAGTTGACTTTTACAACACGCATGGCTTACGGAGGAAAGATTCTTATTCCACTTCCCCATGGATATGAAAAACTCTGATGAGTGTGTATACATAAACGTGTACATGTTTGCGTAGCGTGACCTAAGTGTAAGTAGAAGTAACAAGACGTACCTGAAATCTTACATGTTTATGAGACAGAAAAAAGACACCAGCAATCCTACCATCATGTAAAACAGTTTCAGGTTTCTGTTTCACAGTCCCTTAACAGGATGGTAGTACCTCCCTGGGTGGTTGCTGTCTACCAACCTACTACCTACATAATATATATATATATATATATATATATATATATATATATATATATATATATATATATATATATATATATATATATATATATATATATGCGGTAGCAGGAGAAGACTATCGCTCAGGTGGATTCTAGTAAGGGTTTCTAAACACTTCTTAGAAGACCTTTCACTTCTCCGAGGCTAGGAGACCCCATACATTGCACCAGAGATATGGCAGTCATTGATCTCTCTCACTCTGATGTGCCTTTTCCTTATACTTACATGAAACTCTCTACTTATACTTACATGTAACTGTCTACTTATCAGACCATGAATGTCCATTATAACAGCTAAGTTAGTGAGGTGGTCGCAGGCACAGCGGGTGTAGTGATGTGTTTGTTCCAGCACCCAGCACCCAGCTGTTGACCAGTCTTGCTGGGTGTCGTCCCACCACACGCAGCTGGCTGCTCCCAGATGGTATATCTCACCACTGTAGATGTGTTCCAAGGTCACCAGTACCTCTTCTCCGTCCACTGTCAACAACAACATTCATAAGCAAGATATGACTCTGTGTACAATATTTTCACACTATCCTAATGTGTCGTCCCTTAACCCTCCTATGTCGGCCTGTGTCCGGTTATGTAGTCTTGTATTTTATTGTGTTGTATTATACACCGGGTATGTTCAGATATTTAGAGAGGACTGAACAAAATAGGATGACTTGGAGAGTGTATAAATCTGTAGTGGAAGGAAGGCGGGGTAGGGGTCGTCCTTGAATAGGTTGGAGGGAGGGGTAAAGGAGGTTTTGTGAGCGAGGGGCTTGGACTTCCAGCAAGCGTGCGTGAGCGTGTTAGACAGGAGTGAGTGGAGGCTAGTGATGTTTATGATTGACGTGCTGTTGGAGTGTGAGGAAGGCAACATTTGTGAACGGATTATTCAAGAATCCGGTTAGCTGGACTTGAGTCCTGGAAGTGGGAAGTACAGAGCTGTAGTATTGGCTCACCTCTGTCAAGATAGTGATGTAGTGAAAGATGGTGGAAGTGTTTTTTTCTTTCCTGGGTCACTCTAGCACGGTGGGACATTGCTCATGTGTTGAATATAACGTAAAAAATATATTTCATTGATCTGAAGCAATATTAACCTGACCTATGCTATACATAGCAGAATCAAACTAAAAAAAGAATTACCCTTATTTAAGTTGGGTTATGTGAAGGTTCAAAGTTAGGTTATTTGAAGGATCAAAGTTAGGTTATGTAAAGGTTCAAAATTAGGTTATGTGAAGGTTCAAAATTAGGTTATGTGAAGGTTCAAAGTTAGGTTATGTGATGGTTCAAAGTTAGGTTATGTGAAGGTTCAAAGTTGGGTTATGTGAAGGTTCAAAATTAGGTTATGTGAAGGTTCAAAGTTAGGTTATGTGAAGCTTCAAAGTTAGGTTATGTGAAGCTTCAAAATTGGGTTATGTGAAGCTTTAAAGTTAGATTATATGAAGCTTCAAAGTTAGGTTATGTGAAGCTTCAAAGTTAGTTTATGTGAAGGTTCAAAGTTAGTTATGTGAAGGTTCAAAGTTGGTTATGTGAAGGTTCAAAGTTAGGTTATGTGAAGCTTCAAAGTTGGTTAGTGAAGCTTCAAGTTAGGTTAGTGAAGCTTCAAAGTTAGGTTATGTGAAGCTTCAAAGTTAGGTTATGTGAAGCTTCAAAGTTAGGTTATGTGAAGCTTCAAAGTTAGGTTATGTGAAGCTTCAAAGTTAGGTTATGTGAAGCTTCAAAGTTAGGTTATGTGAAGCTTCAAAGTTAGGTTATGTGAAGCTTCAAAGTTAGGTTATGTGAAGCTTCAAAGTTAGGTTATGTGAAGCTTCAAAGTTAGGTTATGTGAAGCTTCAAAGTTAGGTTATGTGAAGCTTCAAAGTTAGGTTTGGTCCAATAATATAACATTTTATATCAATGTCAGTGAAAAATATATCTCTCAATCTGTAAGAATTTTTTTTGGGGAAAGTCTAATTTTTAAGGGAGTTCGGCCTATTCTGCAAGTTCGGCTTCTTAAGCACGATATATTGTAATGGCTTTATTGAGCCATTACAAACAATATAGGTTGATTGACTCGTCAGGAACTGCGTCCTGACACAGGTCTTAATCCTAAGATGATCCAAAGGAGATGTCAATCTAATTCAGTGTAATGTGGCCACAATCAGGGTCTTGCTGTAGTCCCATCATTGTCTCAGGGCCCTGTGTTGGGTGGTCGGATAAATTTGAAAATAAACGCATGGACTCTTGCTTTGTCCATCATGAATATATTCACGAAGGTCTTCACAATAGTTCTGAATGTCTCTTTGTTTTCATCTGAGTCTGTCAGGTCGTATATAATATTGGTGAAGCACGTGATCGTCAGCATCATTCAATGGCTCATAGGTAATATGGAATGTCCTGCTCTTTTCTCTTGGTCTTCAGTGTTCCTCACTGGTGACTTGTGGTGCTAGGATTGACTTGTTGACTACAGTCTGTTCCTTGCATCGTGGGGCCCGTTGGCTGCCGTTGCTAGGTGGGAGCTAGAGCACAAGTATCGGAAGCTGGCTGAGCAATGGAGCCACCCCCTCGCTTATGCTTCCTCGGCTTTCTTCGTCGCTGTGACCGGAGAAGTCGCCCTGGATTCCAGGTTATGTAGCCTCCTCTGGCCGAGTCTGCTGTTCAGTGGTGAGAGCTCTGTCTGATGCGGGAGGCTGGACAACCATTTTTGACACAACGGAACCTCTCCGGGCAGCAAGTTCCCAGCATAGTGTTTCTTGCCACAGTTAGGACATCGAGGTTCCGTAGCTTCACCTCTTCAGTTTATCCAAGCAGTCTTTAGTCGGGTGAGCCCCTCAACAGATGCCGCATATTTCCTTAAACTGACATTGGGCTCTGAGTTGGTTGTACTTCTGGCACTTGAAGCACCTCCTAACTTGGTACTTTCCCCAGCAACAGAGATCCAGTTGAGCTGGGAGAGGTCCTCTATGTTGGATCAAGACCTGTCTCGTAGGTACGTTGCCATCCTTCCTGGCTTGGAGCCGTTCAACTTTCAGGATGTTTTTTTTATTATGGATTGCATCAAAAGGCAAGTCTAGTGCACAGCACATTAGTACGCCTTTTATTACCCGTTCTATGGATTTTTTAGTTGTTAGAACAAATGGTGATTCCAGGTCGTTCACCTTCTGCAGTACCTCATAGGACTCTGTGTTTCGGGGAGTGAGAATAAACTTCCCTTTCAGATTTGGGGTTACTGATATCTTCAGGCCGTGTTTCTCCTCCAGGTGAATTAAGTCAGAATACGTGGTGTCCTTTACTTATCAACCCGAATTTGTTAAATGCAGATGGCTTGGCATGCCCGGGCTGAGGCAAGGAAATATTGTGTCTCCTCTGGGACTTCGGAGCTCCTGCTGCCTGCCAACCTTCTTCGTCCAGGATATATGGGGCTGTGATGAGCATTTCTTCATCCATCCCTATTTAATTGGCCAGGCTGGCTTCGCTTGCTTCGCTGTTCCAAGACTCCAGGGTGTCCAGTGTGTGGTCTCGCAACTTCTTCGTCAGAATCGCGCCCCAGTTTTCCAAATCCGTTTCCTGGGTTGACTCCTTGGAACATCGTGACTTCTTCTTTTCAGAAGAAGCTATGTGCTTCCGTGTGTCTATCTCATGACCGATTGATTGACTGGTCAGGAACTGCGTCCTGACACGGGCCTTAATTTTAAGATGACCCGTCTGAGGATCTCGAAGATGGTCGTTATCAGGGTCTTGCTGTAGTCCCTGTGCGTTCCAAGGAAAAATATTTTATGTACAACAGTTGGCTGAGGGTATCAGGCCTTCCATCACTCTCTCTGGGCCTTGTCTTGGGTGGTCGGGTAAACTTGTAAATAAACACGTGGACTCTGGAATGTCCATCATGTATATGTTCACGAAGGTCTTCACACTATGTACTAGTTCTGAATGTTTCTTTGTTTTCTTCTGAGTCTATCAGATTGCAGATGATATCGGTGAAACATGTGACTGTAGACAACATCTGATGGCTCAGTGGTAATACAGGCTGTCCTGCTGTTCTCTTCCGGGCTAAATTGCTCCTCACTGGTAACTGTTGTGTTGCTAGGGTTGACTCGTTACCTGTAGCTTGTTGCTGCAACATGGGACCAGTTGGATACCGTTGTCCAATAGGAGTTTGAGCAAGAGTATCAGAAGCTGGCTGAGCAAGGGTGCGACACCGTCGCTGTTTCCTCAGCTTCCTTTGTCGCTGTGGCCGTGTTACTGTAGCCTCCTATGGAGGTTGCTGCTCAGTGGTGAGGGCTCTACTTGATGTTGGAGGCTGGACAACCGTGGTTTTCCATGCTGCCTTGTCATGGCGGAGCCTCTCCGGGCAGTGCAGGTTCTAGGCATCATGAGTTTTGCCACAGTTCGGACATCGAGGTTCCGTAGCTTCATCTTTCTTCAGTTCATTCAAGGAGTTCGTTAGGTGAGATCTGAAATATACTTAGAGGGGGTTTCGGGGGTCAACGCCCCCGCGGCCCGGCCCTTGACCAGGCCTCAAGGTGGTTAAGGACCTCATCAACAAGGCTGTTACTGCTAGCTGCACGTAAACAGAGGTACGAACCACAGCCCGGCTGGTCAGTTACTGACTTTAGGTACCTGTCCAGTGCCTTCTTGAAGACAGACAAGGGTCTATTGGTAATCCCCCTTATGTATGCTGGGAGGCAGTTGAACAGTTATGGGCCCCTGACACTTATTGTGTTGTCTCTTAGCGCATTCGTGGCGCCCCTGCTTTTCATTGGGGGAATGTTGCATCTCTTGCCGAATCTTTTGCTTTCGTAGGGAGTGATTTTCGTGTGCAAGTTTGGTACTAATCCCTCTAGGATTTTCCAAGTGTATATTATCATGTATTTTTCTTGCCTGCTTTCCAGGGAGTACAAATCAGGGGACTTCAACCGTTCCCAATAATGTAGGTGCTTTATCTATTTATACGTGCTATGAAAGTTCTCT
This sequence comes from Cherax destructor, assembly GCA_009830355.1. NCBI lineage: Eukaryota > Metazoa > Arthropoda > Malacostraca > Decapoda > Parastacidae > Cherax > Cherax destructor. Next base: position 8,231 of record WNWK01021969.1, read on the forward strand.
GTATATTCTCCAGGTCAGCAATGTCTCCTGCCTTGAAATAGGCCGTTAGTGTACAGCAGTATTTTAGCCTAGAGAGAACAAACGATCTGAAGAGAATCATCATTGGCTTGGCGTCCCTAGTTTTGAAGGTTCTTATTATCCATCCTATCATTTTCCTAGCAGATGTGGTAGATACATTGTTGAGATCTTTGAAAGTGAGATCCCCTGACATTATCACTCCTAGGTCCTTCACATTAGTCTTTCGCTCTATTGTGCATTTGGAATTTGTCTTATACCCCGATACAGTTTTAATTTCCTCGAGTTTTCCATAGTGGAGTTGAAATTTGTCTTCACTGAACTTCATATTGTTTTCTGCTGCCCATTTAAAGATTTGGTTGATGTCTGCTTGGAGTCTTGCAGTGTTTTCAATGGAGGTCACTGCCATGGCAATCCGGGCGTCATCCGTCATCCGGGCGTCATCTCTGTCTATGTCAGACATGAGGATGGGGAATAGAATGGGAGCGAGTACTGTGCCTTGTGGAACAGAGCTTTTCACTGTAGCTGCCTGGAACTTTACTCTGTATACTATTACTCTTTGTGTTCTATTTGTCAGGAAGTTATAGATCCATCTACCAACTTTCCTGTTATTCCTTTATCACGCATTTTGTGTGCTATTACACCATGGTCACACTTGTCGAAAGCTTTTGCAAAGTCTGTGTATATTACATCTGTATTTTGTTTACCCTCTACAGCATCCAGGACCTTGTCATAGTGGTCCAGTAGCTGGGACAGGCAGGAGAGACCTGCTCTAAACCCGTGTTGCCCTGGGTTGTGCAATTGATGGGTATCTAGGTGGTTGGCGATCGTGCTTCTTAGAACCCTTTCAAAGATTTTTATGGTATGGGATGTTAGTGCTATTGGTCTGTAGTTCTTTGCAATTGCTTTACTGCCACCTTTGTGGAGTGGGCTATGTCTGTTGTTTTTAGTGGGTGTGGGATGACCCCTGTGTCCATGCTCCCTCTCCATAGAATGCTGAAGGCTAGTGATAGGGGCTTCTTGCAATTCTTGATGAACACGGAGTTTCATGAGTCTGGGCCTGAGGCAGAGTGCATGGGCATGTCATTTATTGCCTTTTCAAAGTCTTGTGGAGTTAGGATAATATCCGAGATTTTTAAGATGACCAAATTTTGGGTTTCGTTCATAAAGAATTCATTTGGAATATCGACCCTTAGTCTGGGCAGCGGCTCGCTGAACACTGAGTTGTATTGGGACTTTAGTATCTCACTCATTTCTTGGCTGTCATCTGTGTATGTCCCATCCCTCCTAAGCAGAGACCCAATACTGGATGTTGTTTTTCCCTTAGATTTGGCATAAGAGAAGAAGTATTTTTTTTTTCAATTCCTTTATGGCTTTTAGTTCTTCCTGCGATTCTTGTCTCCTGTAAGATTCCTTTAGCTTTAGTTCGATATTTGCAATTTCATTGACCAGTGCCTCCCATAGGTATGTCATTTATTGCCTTTTCAAAGTCTTTTGGTGTTAGGATAATATCAGAAATTTTTAAATTAACCAGATTTTGAGTCTTGATCATAAAACATTCATCTAGATTGTCGACCCTGAGTCTGATTAATGGCTCACTTAATGTTGTATAGGTCCCATCTCGTCTAAGCAGGGGTCCAACACTAGATGCTGTATAGGTCCCACCTCGTCTAAGCAGGGGTCCAACACTAGATGCTGTAAGGGCCCATCTCGTCTAAGCAGGGGTCCAACACTAGATGCTGTAAGGGCCCATCTCGTCTAAGCAGGGGTCCAACACTAGATGCTGTAAGGGCCCATCTCGTCTAAGCAGGGGTCCAACACTAGATGCTGTAAGGGCCCATCTCGTCTAAGCAGGGGTCCAACACTAGATGCTGTAAGGGCCCATCTCGTCTAAGCAGGGGTCCAACACTAGATGCTGTAAGGGCCCATCTCGTCTAAGCAGGGGTTCAACACTAGATGCTGTAAGGGCCCATCTCGTCTAAGCAGGGGTCCAACACTAGGGGTCCAATACTGGATTTGGGATATGAATTTTTTTTTTTTTAATTTTGTTTATGGTTTTAAGTTCTTCCTGAGATTCTTCTCTCCTGTAAGATTCCTTGAGCTTAAGTTCGATATTTGCTGTTTCTGTGACCAGTGCCTCCTTTCGTATTTCAGATATACTGACCCATCTCAGCAGCTCTGCGACTCTTCGCCGTCACCTGTGTAGGGAGCATCTCTCTCTTTCATGTCTACTTTTTTTTTTTTTTATAGGAATGTGCCATGAGCCGACCTCAAGTGCCACAGAGTAATTCTTTTTAGACAAAGGTTCGGATCCGTGTTGTTTACGATACCTTCCCACCTTGTTTCGTTTAGGACATGGTTGACTTGATTCCGCTGTATGTTTTTGTTATTGAGGTTGAATATGGAGAAGGCTCCTTCATACCTGATCTCTGCTGGTTAGGAACCCTGCGCATACATTTGTGTACTTCTATTATGTTGGGATCTGAGTGTATTGTCATTATTATTAATGAAGATGAGGTCAAGTGTAATTTCCAGTCTTGTTGACTCCAATATTTGCTGGTTAAGGTGAATTTGTTGCAGAGATTTAATAGCTCATGTGTGTGTGTGAATTTTTTTCATCTGAGCTGCTGCTGCCTCCTGGGGTTATCTCTGCTAAAACATTATTTGCACATTCCTCCATTTTAGGTGTCTTATGTTGAAATTACCCAGCAGCAAGATGTTTGGGGCAGGAGTTGGGAGATTTTCCAGACAGTGGTCAATTTCCAAAAGCTGTTCCTGGAATTGTTTTGAAGTTGCATCAGGAGACTTGTGTACAACCACAATGATGCATTCTTCCATAAATTCACTTCGGGCGCTGAGGTGGTTGTACCTCTGGCACTTGAAGCACTTCAAAGGCTCTGAGTTGTACTCCCTAACCCGATATTTTCGTTAGCAACAATGATCCAGTTAAGCTGGGAGAGGTGCCTCTAAGTTGGATCAACACCTCCCTCTTAGGTACGTTGCCATCCTTGGATCGAAGCCATTCAGCTTTCAGGATGTTGCATCGAGAGGCATGTCTAGTGGATATCACATTTGTTACCCGCTCTATGTACTTTAGTTCTGTTAGAACAAGTGGTGATTCCAGGAGTTCATCTACTGCAGTACCTCATAAGACTTTGTGTTTGAGAGAGTGAGAATAAACTTCCCTTTCAGATTTGGGTAAACTGATATCTTAAGTTAAATTATAGCGGAATACGGGGTGTCGTGGTCCTTTGCTTATCAATCTGAATTAGTTAAATGTAGATGGCTTGGCTTGCCCAGGGCTGAGACAAGGAAACACTGTGTCTCCTTTGTGACTTTGGGGGCTCCTGCTACCTGCCAACTTTCTCCATCCAGGATATCTGGGGCTGAGATAAGCGTTTCTTTATCCATCCTTATCTCATTGGCCCGGATGGTTTCGCTTGTTTCGCTGTCCCAAGAGTCCAGGGTGTCCAGTGAGTGGTCTCGTAGCTTCCTCGCCAGAATCGCGCCCCACATTTCGAGATCCGAGTCCTCGATAGAGTTCTTGGAAGATCGTGACCTCTTCCTTTCGTGACTCCACACGGACGCACATATAGGGTATATATATATATATATATATATATATATATATATATATATATATATATATATATATATATATATATATATATATATATATATATTTATATATGCAGGTAGAGAGTGAGAAGCAAAACATAATATAATCGTTGTAGGTAGTAGTAGTACTTGTGGTGGTAGTAGTGGTAGTTGCACTAGCGGTGGTAGTAGCAACAGTGGTAGTAGCCATCACATAGTTGCTATCACTAGTATTACTACTACCTACAATAATTACACTATACATTGCATCTCACTATAATACCTGTACATAGTCTGTGTCTCTGTATTGAGAGTAACTTCTTGACAAAGCTTCTGGAGAGCGAAACGTTACTACAGTAAAATGTCACATTAGTTGCACTTGTGACCTTTTACCCAACTTCAATTAAAATGTGTAAAACTTACCAGACTTCCATCCAAGTTGTTCCTTAACTGTTGAACCCATAATGACGCTGTTGACCTGGTTCTTAGCTGACACGTGAGACAAATTCGCCTTGCTGGGGTCACTGTGGGGAAGACTGTGTGTTACTGGGGTCACTGTGGGGAAGACTATGTTACTGGGGTCACTGTGGAGAAGACTGTGTTACTGGGGTCACTCTGGGGAAGACTGTGTGTTACTGGGGTCACTGTGGGGAAGACTGCGTTACTAGCATGTTACACTGTGGGGGAGACTGTAACTAGCATGTTACACTGTAGGGACGACTGTTACTAGCATGTTACATTGTGAGGAATACTGTGTTAATGGTATGTTACTTTGAGGGGAAGACTGTGTTACTGGCCTGTTACACTGTGGTGAAGACTGTGTTACTGGCTTGTTACACTGTGGGGAAGATGTGTTACTGGCTTGTTACACTGTGGGGAAGACTATGTTACTGGCTTGTTACACTGTGGGGAAGACTGTGTTACTGGCTTGTTACACTGTGGGGAAGACTGTGTTACTGGCTTGTTACACTGTGGGAAAGACTGTGTTACTGGCTTGTTACACTGTGGGGAAGACTCTGTTACTGGCTTGTTACACTGTGGGGAGGACTGTGTTACTGGCTTGTTACACAGTGGGGAAGACTGTGTTACTGCTTGTTACACTCTGGGGAAGACTGTGTTACTGGTTTGTTACACTGTGGGGAAGACTGTGTTACTGGCTTGTTACACTGTGGGGAAGACTGTGTTACTGGCCTGTTACACTGTGGGGAGGACTGTGTTACTGGCTTGTTACACAGTGGGGAAGACTGTTTTACTGCTTGTTACACTGTGAGGAAGACTGTGTTACTGGTTTGTTACACTCTGAGAAAGATTGTGTTACTGGCTTGTTACGCTGTGAAGACTGTGTTACTGGCGTGTTACACTCTGGGGAAGACTGTGTTACTGGCTTGTTACACTCTGGGGAAGACTGTCACTGGCTTGTTACACTGTGGGGAAGATTGTGTTATTGGCTTGTTACACTGTGGGGAAGACTGTGTTACTGGCTTGTTACACTGTGGGGAAGACTGTGTTACTAAACTTCAGAACACCCGTGACTTAACCTGATTCCTTCCCTTTCTTCTCTTCCCCCTTCTCCTTTTTTCTCCTATAGGTTTTCCTTTCTTTTCTTTTGCCTTGTATTTTCCTTCATTTTATGCGCTTTTCTTCCCTCTCCACCCTTGCGGGTCGCTAGCCTCATTGCAGTGCTCCTTCCCATATGACTGTCTCTTCTACTACCTTTACTACTACTACTACTTCCACTACTCCATCATTACCCCACTGTGTTACTGGCTTGTTACACTCTGGGGAAGACTGTGTTATTGGCTTGTTACACTGTGGGGAAGACTGTGTTACTGGCTTGTTAAACTCTTGGGAAGACTGTGTTACTGGCTTGTTACACTCTGGGGAAGACTGTGTTACTAGCTTGTTACACTCTGGGGAAAACTGTGTTACTGGCTTGTTACGGCTTGTTACACTCTGGGGAAGACTGTGTTACTGGCTTGTTACACTCTGGAGAAGACTGTGTTACTGGCTTGTTACACTCTGGGGAAGACTGTGTTACTGGCTTGTTACACTCTGGGGAAGACTGTGTTACTGGCTTGTTACACTCTGGCGAAGACTGTGTTACTGGCTTGTTACACTCTGGAGAAGACTGTGTTACTGGCTTGTTACACTCTGGGGAAGACTGTGTTACTGGCTTGTTACACTCTGGGGAAAACTGTGTTACTGGCTTGTTACGGCTTGTTACACTCTGGGGAAGACTGTGTTACTGGCTTGTTACACTCTGGAGAAGACTGTGTTACTGGCTTGTTACACTCTGGGGAAGACTGTGTTACTGGCTTGTTACACTCTGGGGAAGACTGTGTTACTGGCTTGTTACACTCTGGCGAAGACTGTGTTACTGGCTTGTTACACTCTGGAGAAGACTGTGTTACTGGCTTGTTACACTCTGGGGAAGACTGTGTTACTGGCTTGTTACACTCTGGGGAAAACTGTGTTACTGGCTTGTTACGGCTTGTTACACTCTGGGGAAGACTGTGTTACTGGCTTGTTACACTCTGGAGAAGACTGTGTTACTGGCTTGTTACACTCTGGGGAAGACTGTGTTACTGGCTTGTTACACTCTGGGGAAGACTGTGTTACTGGCTTGTTACACTCTGGGGAAGACTGTGTTACTGGCGACGTTTGGGTCCAACTTGGACAGTTTACAAGTGACACTAAGACAGGTGAGTGAGGGAGACAGTATGTTAGGAAAGTAGGACAGAGACGGGACAGAGAGAGGGGAAGTAGTAGTAGTATTAGTTGTAGCAGTTAGTAGGGGAAGTAGTAGTAGTAGTAGTAGTAGTAGTGGTGGTAGCAGTAAGTAGGTGAGTAGTAGTAGTAGTAGTAGTGGTAGCAGTAAGTAGGGAAGTAGTAGTAGTAGTAGTGTAGCAGTAAGTAGGTGAAGAGTAGTAGTAGTAGTGGTAGCAGTAAGTAGGGGAAGTAGTAGTAGTAGTAGTGGTAGCAGTAAGTGGGAAGTAGAGTAGTAGTGTGTGAGGTAAGTAGGGAGTA
>WNWK01021969.1:14969-33294 GCA_009830355.1 Cherax destructor
ACACTCACTACAGTAGTGGCTTGTACACTCACTACAGTAGTGAGCTTGTACACTCACTACAGTAGTGGCTTGTACACTCACTACAGTAGTGGCTTGTACACTCACTACAGTGAGTGGCTTGTACACTCACTACAGTAGTGGCTTGTACACTCACTACAGTAGTGGCTTGTACACTCACTACAGTAGTGGCTTGTACACTCACTACAGTAGTGGCTGTAGCACTCACTACAGTAGTGGCTTGTACACTCACTACAGTAGTGGCTTGTACACTCACTACAGTAGTGGCTTGTACACTCACTACAGTAGTGGCTTGTACACTCACTACAGTAGTGGCTTGTACACTCACTACAGTAGTGGCTTGTACACTCACTACAGTAGTGGCTTGTACACTCACTACAGTAGTGGCTTGTACACTCACTACAGTAGTGGCTTGTACACTCACTACAGTAGTGGCTTGTACACTCACTACAGTAGTGGCTCATCCTGTAGCTACACTCACTACAGTAGTGGCTTGTACACTCACTACAGTAGTGGCTTTGTGTACACTCACTACAGTAGTGGCTTGTACACTCACTACAGTAGTGGCTTGTACACTCACTACAGTAGTGGCTGTACACTCACTACAGTAGTGGCTTGTACACTCACTACAGTAGTGAACACTTGTACACTCACTACAGTAGTGGCTTGTACACTCACTACAGTAGTGGCTTGTACACTCACTACAGTAGTGGCTTGTACACTCACTACAGTAGTGGCTTGTACACTCACTACAGTAGTGGCTTATGTACACTCACTACAGTAGTGGCTTGTACACTCACTACAGTAGTGGCTTGTACACTCACTACAGTAGTGGCTTGTACACTCACTACAGTAGTGGCTTGTACACTCACTACAGTAGTGGCTTGTACACTCACTACAGTAGTGGCTTGACATGCACTCACTACAGTAGTGGCTTGTACACTCACTACAGTAGTGGCTTGTACACTCACTACAGTAGTGGCTTGTACACTCACTACAGTAGTGGCTTGCTCACACTCACTCACAAGTAGTGGCTTGTACACTCACTACAGTAGTGGCTTGTACACTCACTACAGTAGTGGCTTGTACACTCACTACAGTAGTGGCTTGTACACTCACTACAGTAGTGGCTTGTACACTCACTACAGTAGTGGCTTCACTCACTACAGTAGTGGCTTGTACACTCACTACAGTAGTGGCTTGTACACTCACTACAGTAGTGGCTTGTACACTCACTACAGTAGTGGCTTGTACACTCACTACAGTAGTGGCTTGTACACTCACTACAGTAGTGGCTTGTACACTCACTACAGTAGTGGCTTGTACACTACAGTAGTGGCTACACTCACTACAGTAGTGGCTTGTACACTCACTACAGTAGTGGCTTGTACACTCACTACAGTAGTGGCTTGACACTCACTACAGTAGTGGCTTGTACACTCACTACAGTAGTGGTACTCACTCACTACAGTAGTGGCTTGTCACTCACTACAGTAGTGGCTTGTACACTCACTACAGTAGTGGCTTGTACACTCACTACAGTAGTGGCTTGACACTCACACAGTAGTGGCTTTACTCACTACAGTAGTGGCTTGTACACTCACTACAGTAGTGGCTTGTACACTCACTCAGTAGTGGCTATGTACACTCACTACAGTAGTGGCTTGTACACTCACTACAGTAGTGTGACTATGTACACCTCACTACAGTAGTGGCTTACACTCACTCAGAGTGGCTTGTAAACTCACTACAGTAGTGGCTTGTACACTCACTACAGTAGTGGCTTGTAAACTCACTACAGTAGTGGCTTGTACACTCACTACAGTAGTGGCTTGTACACTCACTACTATTCTTACCATGTTCCTATCACGAGAAGTGTTCTTATTTCTGTGTCTCCGTGCACTCTGCATCTGTCACGTGTTTCCGTGCACTCTACATCTGTCACGTGTATCCGTGCACTTTGCATCTGTCACGTGTTTCCGTGCACTCTACATCTGTCACGTGTCTCCGTGCACTCTGCATCTGTCACGTGTTTCGAGCACTCTACATCTGTCACGTGTCTCCGTGCACTCTGCATCTGTCACGTGTTTCCGTGCACTCTACATCTGTCACGTGTCTCCGTGCACTCTGCATCTGTCACGTGTTTCCGTGCACTCTACATCTGTCACGTGTCTCCGTGCACTCTGCATCTGTCACGTGTTTCCGTGCACTCTACATCTGTCACGTGTCTCCGTGCACTCTGCATCTGTCACGTGTCTCCGTGCACTCTGCATCTGTCACGTGTTTCCGTGCACTCTACATCTGTCACGTGTCTCCGTGCACTCTGCATCTGTCACGTGTCTCCGTGCACTCTACATCTGTCACGTGTCTCCGTACACTCTGCATCTGTCACGTGTCTCCGTGCACTTTACATCTGTCACGTGTCTCCGTGCACTCTACATCTGTCACGTGTTTCCGTGCACTCTACATCTGTCACCCCTAAGTTCCTCGTCTTGGTAATTTCTACTCTTCTTGGTTTATTCCCTCGTCTTGGATACGCTTCAGATATCATAAACTGTCTTCTCACGTGCTGTCTTCTCACGTGCTGTCTTCTCACGTGCTAACCGGACTTTCTTCTAACCAAACTCTCTACTTCTGTGATTTCTCTTTGCATATTGTTCTCACATATTCCATCATATCATTTACTGATTTTCCTGCCAGTTTTCTTTCCCAGTGAACCTCGTGCAGGAAGTTCCTCATGCCTGTGTAGTCACCTCTTACGTTGTTTGGCGTCACTCGTCATGCTTCCCTCTCTACTAGTAACTCTACTATGTATTCGAAGCTGAGGACCACGTGATCACTGGCTTCATGAGCTTTATCATACTTCTTCTTAAAGTTATGTATGGATCCTTCCTCCACTACATCGCTTCCCAAACTATTCCACTTCCTGACCACTCTGTGACTGAAGAAATACTTCCTAACATCCCTGTGATTCATCTGAGTCTTCAACTTCCAACTGTGTCCCTTGTTGCTGTGTCCCATCTCTGGAACATTCTGTCTATGTCCACCTTGTCAATTCCTTTCAGTATTTTATATGTCAAGTGTCTCCGTGCACTCTGCATCTGTCACGTGTCTCCGTGCACTCTGCTCTCTCCTCCAGTGTCGTCAGATCGATTTCCCTTAACGTCTCCTCGTAGGATATACCCCTTAGCTCCGGGACTAGTCTTGTTGCAAACCTTTGCACTTTCTCTAGTTTATTTACGTGTTTAGCTAGGTGTGGGTTCCAAACTGGTGCTGCATACTCCAGTATGTCGGAATGCTGTTCTTAGGTTTGCTAGGCACCCGTATGCTGCAGCTGTTATTTAGTTGATGTGCGCCTCAGGAGATGTGCCCCTCAGAAGATGTGCCCCTCAGGAGATGTACCCGGTGTTACACTCACACCAAGATCCTTTTGCTTGAGTGAAGTTTGTAGTATCTGGCCCCCTGTACTCCGTCTGCGGTCTTCTTTGCCCTTCCCCAATCTTCATGACTTTGCACTTGGTGGGGTTAAACTCCAGGAGCCAGTTGCCTGACCAGGCTTGCAGCCTGTCCAGATCCCTTCGTAGTTCTGCCTCGTTCTCTTCCGATTGAATTCTTCTCATCAACTTCACATCATCTGCAAACAGGGACACTTCGGAGTCTATTCCTTCCGTCATGTCGTTCACAAATACCAGAAACAGCACCGGTCCTAGGACTGACCCCTGTGGAACCCCGCTCGTCAGAGGCGCCCACTCTGACATCTCGCCACGTACCATGACTCGTTGTTGTCTTCCTGACAGGTATTCTTTGATCCATTGCAGTGTCTTCCCTGTTATCCCTGCCTAGTCCTCCAGCTTTTGCACTGTGTGTACTCATCTATTTGTGGTTGCAGGGGTCGAGTCCTAGCTCCTGGACCCGCCTCTTTACTGATTGCTACTAGGTCCTCTCTCTCCCTGCTCCATGAGCTTTATCAAACCTCGTCTTAAAACTATGTATGGTTCCTGCCTCCACTACGTCACTTTCTAGGCTATTCCACTTCCTGACAACTCTATGACTGAAGAAATGCTTCCTAACATCCCTTTGACTCATTGGAGTCTTCAACTTCCAATTGTGACCCCTTGTTTCTGTGTCCCCTCTCTGGAACATCTTGTCTCTGTCCACCTTATCTATTCCTCGCAGTATTTTATATGTCGTTATCATGTCTTCCCTAACCCTCCTGTCCTCTAGTGTCGTCAGGCCGATTTCCCTTAACCTTTCTTCGTAGGACAATCCCCTTAGCTCCGGGACTAGTCTTGTTGCAAACCTTTGCACTTTCTCTAATTTCTTGACGTGCTTGACCAGGTGTGGGTTCCAAACTGGTGCTGCATACTCCAGTAAGGGCCTGACGTATATGGTGTACAGAGTCTTGAACGATTCCTTAGTGAGGTATTGAAACGCTATTCTTAGGTTTGTCAGCCGCCCGTATGCTGCAGCAGTTATCTGATTGATGTGTGCCTCAGGAGATGTGCTCGGTATTATACTCACCCCAAGATCTTTTTCCTTGAGTGAGGTTTGCAGTCTTTGGCCACCTAGACTATACTCTGTCTGTGGTCTTCTTTGCCCTTCCCCGATCTTCATGACTTTACATTTGGCAGGGTTAAATTCAATGAGCCAGTTACTGGACCAGGCTTGTAGCCTGTCCAGGTCTCTTTGTAGTCCTGCCTGATCCCCGACTGATTTAATTCTTCTCATTAACTTCACATCATCTGCAAACAGATACACTTCTGAGTCTATCCCTTCCGGTATGTCATTCACATATACGAAAAACAGTACAGGTCCTAGGACTGACCCTTGTGGAACCCCACTCGTCACAGGTGCCCACTCTGACACGTACCATGACTCGTTGTTGCCTCCCTGTCAGATATTCTCTGATCCATTGCAGTGCCTTTCCTGTTACGTGTGCCTGATCCTCTAGCTTTTGCATTAACCTCTTGTGAGGAACTGTGTCGAACGCCGTCTTGCAGTCCAAGAAAATGCAGTCTATCCACCCCTCTCTCTCGTGTCTTACTTCTGTTACCTTGTCATAAAACTCCAGTAGGTTCGTGACACAGGATTTTCCTTCTCTGAAACCGTGCTGGTTGTCGTTTATAAGCTTGTGTCCTTCTAGGTGCTCCACCACTCTCCTCTTGATGATCTTCTCCATGACTTTGCATACTATACACGTCAGTGACACAGGTCTGTAGTTTAATGCCTCGTGTCTGTCGCCTTTCTTAAAAATTGGGACTACATTTGCCATCTTCCACACCTCAGGTAGTTGCCCAGTTTCAATGGATGTGTTGAAGATTTGTGTTAGTGGCACACTTAACATCTCTGCTCCCTCTCTAAGGACCCATGGAGAAATGTTGTCTGGTTCCACCGCTTTTGAGGTATCGAGTTCACATAGCAGCTTCTTCACCTCCTCCTTGGTTGTGTGTATTTCATCCAGCACTTGTTGGTATACCTCCCTATTCTGAATTCCTGGAGTCCTTCCTTTCTCCTCTGTAAATACTTCTTTAAATCTCATATTGAGCTCCTCACATACCTCTTGGTTGTTTCTTGTTTACTCCCCACCTTCTTTCCTCAGCCTGATTACCTGGTTCTTGACGGATGTTTTCCTCCTGATGTGGCTATACAACAGCTTTGGGTCAGACTTGACTTTTGATGCTATGTCATTTTCGTATTGTCGCTGAGCCTCCCTTCTTACCTGTGCATATTCGTTTCTGGCTCTTCGGCTAATCTCTTTATTTTCCTGGGTCCTCTGTCTTCTGTACTTTTTCCATTCTCTATTGCACTTAGTTTTTGCCTCCCTACACCTTTGGGTGAACCAAGGACTCGTTCTAGTCTTCCCATTACTTCTGTTTCCCTTGGGGACAAACCTCTCCTCTGCCTCCTTGCATTTGGTTGTCACATATTCCATCATTTCTTTTACTGGTTTTCGTTTCTCCCTTCCTATTCCTGCTCCCCTCTCCACTTGTAGCTCAACTATATAATCAAAACACAGAACCAAATGATCACTAGCTCCAAGGGGCCTTTCATACGTGATATCCTCGATGTCCGAACTACTCAAGGTGAATACTAGGTCCAGTCTTGCTGGATCATCCTCACCTCTCTCTCTGGTAGTGTCTCTAACATGTTGATGCATGAGGTTTTCCAGTACCACATCCATCATCTTGGCTCTCCATGATTCAGGACCCCCGTGGGGCTTCAGGTTTTCCCAATCAATCTCCTTGTGATTGAAATTACCCATAACTAGTAACTTTGCTCTCCCCATGTGAGCTCTTCTGGCCACCTCGGCTAGTGTGTCTACCATTGCTATGTTGCTCTCGTCGTATTCTTCTCTTGGCCTCCTGCAGTTCTGTGACAGGTTGTACATTACAGCAATTACCACCTTATGGCCCTCAGACTGGATTGTTCCTACTATGTAGTCCCTTTCGCCCATTCCATCCATTCCTTCCACTTCCTCAAATCCCGACCGGTTCTTAATGAGCAGTGCAACTCCTCCTCCCCCTCTGCTCCCTCTATGTGTGTGTGTGTGTGTGTGTGTGTTTATAATATCTCAGACCCTACGGTCCTGTGGACAAATAACGCTGCACTCTATATACGATGCCTGGACACACAGTCCTGGCTCCTAGTAAACTAAGCGTTTGTTCTAGAGCTGGTGGTACTAGGCAGTGATTAGTTTATCAACTCCCCTCCTACAGCAGTGTTAGAAATTTGAATCTCTATATATCTGCACTAAGACTACGTAGATAGTTTATTGGAGATGCTCCGAAGTTGAAAAGAAAGGTTCAGTGGAGACACTGCTACAATGGAAAACCTAAGCAGTTACGATCCATAAGATGGTGAAAATACTTCTCCAGTTAGGGTGATAAGTGGAATGAGCTGGATGAATAAGAAGGATAGAAATAGGAGGCAAGGAACCCTTTACTTAGCAGTCACTTTTAGTATGGCCGGAGGATCCTAACCGTACATCACAGTGAGTACGTTGCTTCAGTCTTGAAGAGGGGTTGGATAGCAGCTAAACCTCATCTGTTATTAATCACAGACATTCAACAAACAAGTGAGTCTCTCTATGAAGGTGTCAATTATAACAAGGCATACACCATAAAATGGAAGTGATCGTGTCTTAAACGGAGTTTGAACGGTTAAAATGTGTGCATCTTATATCAGGTGTCAACTTTAGTAACTAAAATATCATTGAACACAATCTAAAGTATGATATGGCTGATATAACCAGGATATAATTGATTATTTATTAAGCATTTAACTAAATGTTTGCCTACATGTTGACGACATTTCTCATTGTTAAATCATGACCATTTTTTTAATTTACAGGTTCATCCCAAGATGATGGTAATAAGTGAGGCTGAGGTGTCTACGTTGACTGTGTATAGCGAACAGAAGCAGAGAGACTGACCATGACTATATGATCCGGTCTGAGACCAGTCTGCAAGGGCGATGATGACAACAACATTAAGAGGTGGACAGGTCTTACCATGGGACAGAGTTGGTAGCAGAGTGAAGCTTCGTAAAGGAATGTAAGAGCACCGTCACCAGACCCTCAGCATCAGTGTAGGTCTGGTAGAAGTTTATTGGTAGTTGAATGTCAGTATTGTTAAGTCCTTTGTGCTTATACTTGATGTTCTTGGGTGTGTAATAACTTGGTTTCTGACGTAATATGAGAGTATCTGTGGAGAGAGAGAGAGAGTAAAAGGTTATTTCTTGCCATAACAGTTACTCCATAAAACATACTGGTAAGCAAATTATTTCACGTATGAGAATGAGACTCTTGTCTAACATTTGGGACTCTTTATTGACGAAACGTTTCGCCACACAGTAGCTTCATCAGTCCAATACAAAGAAAAAAGGTAAAAAGAGAGGAGGAGTTTGAGATAATCAGTCCCTCAGTCTGGAGTCGACGTTTTCAACTCAACGACTCCAGACTGAGGGACTGATTACCTTAAACTCCTCCTCTTTTCCACCTTCTTTGTATTGGACTGATGAAGTCACTGGCTGGCGAAACGTTTCCTCAGTAAAGATTCCCAAATGTTGGACAAGTGTCTCATTCTTCAACTTGTGGATTTTCGAAATCATTTATCACCTATGACACAGAGCCCAGTTGCTGCTATAATATCCCAGATTGTTTGACGGTCACATATGCAACATGGATCAAGGTCACACCAAAACTGAAACTAGTCATCGCAACATTCAGTAATGAGTGGGGTTCGAACCAATGGTAAGTGAATCCTAAACGTCCAGGCCAGTGCGTCAACCACTAGGCCAGCTGGCTACAATAAGATTCACCCAACTAAGTATATTTCTTAAATGACAAAAATGCCACCACTGTGACCACAAAAACAGATTTTCACAAACGAATCCCACGCTAGCGTGGTTGTGTCGTACTCTAGCTCAGGTCCCTTCAAAGCCGCCATCGTGATTTGTTTGCAATCGTGTTATTACGATACTATTTCGTGAGTCAGAATACCCATCCTCACAGGCTGATGTTAGACTCATCAATATACATAATTCAAAGAGTACGAGGTCTGTTTCTTGGTCATTCCTACCTGGAGGGTTTTCCGGGGGTCAACGCCCCTGCGACCCAGCCCTTAACCAGCCTCCCGGTGGATCAGGGCCTGATCAACGAGGCTGTTACTGCTGGCCGCACTGCTGGTCTGTTTCTTGGTCATTCCTACCTGGAGGGTATTCCGGGGGTCAACGCCCCTGCGACCCAGCCCTTGACCAGCCTCCCGGTGGATCAGGGCCTGATCAACGAGGCTGTTGGCTGCTGGCTGTTACTGCTGGCCGCACGTAGTCCAACATACGAACCACAGCCCGGCTGATCCGGTACTGACTTTAAGTATCTGTCCAGCTCCCTGTTGAAGGCTGCTAGGGGCCTGTTGGGGATTTTCCTTATGCCTGGTGAGAGGCTGTTGAACAGTCTTGGGCCCCGGACACTTAATGTGTTTTCTCTTAGTGTGCTAATGGCGCCCCTCCTTTCACTGGGGGTATATTACGCTGTCTGCAGTCTTTTGCTTTCGTAGAGAGTGGTTTCTTTGTGAAGATTATGGACCAGTCCCTCTAGGATTTTACAGGTGTAGATTATGATGTATCTCTCTCGTCTGCTCTCCAGTGAGTACAGATCAAGCGAATCCAAGCGTTCCCAGTAATTGGGGTCTTTGACGGAATCTATATATGTGCATAAGGTTCTGTACACTCACTAGATATGTGATTTCACCTGTCTCGTTAGTGTACATGTGTACTCCATCCTGGAACATGTTAGTGTACATGAGTACTCCAGCCTGGAACATGTTAGTGTACATGTGTACTCCAGCCTGGAACATGTTAGTGTACATGTGTACTCCAGCCTGGAACATGTTAGTGTACATGTGTACTCCAGCCTGGAACATGTTAGTGTACATGTGTACTCCAGCCTGGAACATGTTAGTGTACATGCTCAGGCTGGAACATGTTAGTGTACATGAGTACTCCAGCCTGGAACATGTTAGTGTACATGTGTACTCAGCCTGAACATGTTAGTGTACATGTGTACTCCAGCCTGGAACATGTTAGTGTCATGTACTCAGCTGAACATGTTAATGTACATGTACTCCAGCCTGGAACATGTTAGTGTACATGTACTCCAGCCTGAACATGTTAGTGTACATGTACTCCAGCCTGGAACATGTTAGTGTACATGTGTACTCCAGGCTGGAATATGTTAGTGTACATGTGTACTCCAGCCTGGAACATGTTAGTGTACATGTGTACTCCAGCCTGGAGCATGTTAGTGTACATGTGTACTCCAGCCTGGAACATGTTAGTGTACATGTGTACTCCAGGCTGGAACATGTTAGTGTACATGTGTACTCCAGCCTGGAACATGTTAGTAACTGCGGGACGACCCCAGTGTCCATGCTCCCTCTCCATTCAAATTCAAATTCTTTATTTCTGGTAATATACAAGGTGGGGTGTACTTATAATTATACATTTTATGAAGTAGATATTACAAGATGGCCAATAATATGCCTAGGTATGCCTAGGCTTTTCAGGCAGTCTTATGATAGGTATTACTCAATAGCGACACAATGATAATACAGATAGTAAGGTTAGGTAATTGTAGTGATTAGCTAGGTTTACAAAATTGAGGTACTGGAATTTAAACATTTAAGAATTTAACAATTAGTTTAAGAATTTAACAATTAGTTTAAGAATTTAACAATTAGTTTATATATTAATGGTAAAGGTGATGTATTGGCATAATACAGTTTTTAAATTGGAGTGTCTTAGGCAAACTTATGACTAGCTTAAGAATTATGAAGCAACAGTTATATTATAATTTTGGTTAGTCCTGTGCAAATTAAGGGGAATCACAGATATCAATAAGTGTATTTTGCTGTGGCTATGTGCAAGATAAAGTAGTTTTCATGTGGTTAGTACCGGTTGGGTGCGTGAGTGAGATAAGATGTTTTTTAACGGTGCTTTTAAAATGGAGGTTGTGTCTGCAGTTCTAGAGTTTTCAGGCAGGGAGTTCCAGATTTTAGGCCCTTTTATGCGCATTGAATTTTTGTATAGATTTAGTCGGACACGGGGAATGTCAAAGATATGTTTATGTCTGGTATTATGACTATGGGTCCTGTCACAACTGTAAAGAAAGTGTTTTAGCTCAGGGTTAAAGTTGGAATTAATGGTTCTATAAATGTAGATAGCAGAGTAGTAAGTATGGATGTTCTGAACAGTGAGTAGGTTTAGGTCTTTGAAGAGTGGGGAGGGGGGTGCTGCCTAGCGTTGGATTGCGTGATAATTCTTACTGCGGCTTTTTGTTGGGTTATTATTGGCTTTAGGTGGGTAATTGCTGTTGATCCCCATGCACAAATGGCATATGTGAGGTAGGGATAGATGAGTGAGTAGTATAGTGTGAGTAGGGCTGATTGTGGTACATAATACCGTATCTTAGAGAGGATCCCCACAGTTTTGGACACTTTCTTTGTTATGTGTTGGATATGGGTGCTGAATTTCAGGCTGCTGTCAAGGTGAAGGCCCAGGAACTTGCCCTCGTTATGTCTAGCAATAGGTGTAGAGTTGATCTTAATGTTTAATTGTGGATCATCTGTTCTGTTGCCAAACATAATATAGAAGGTCTTATCAGTGTTGAGTGTAAGTTTATTGGCTGTCATCCATGTTGATGTTTTTATTAATTCGTTGTTAACAATGGTATTAAGCGTGGCAAGGTTTGTGTGGAGATGACATAAGTTGTGTCGTCAGCAAGAGTATTGGTTCAGGTGTTGTGATACATTGGGAAAATCATTGATGTATAGAGGAAGAGCAGGGACCAAGGACACTTCCTGCAGGTACTCAGGTGTCTAGTGGTAGTGTCGTGGAGGATGTGTCTTTAATAGTGACATACTGGTACCTATTAGTGAGGTAGGATTGAGGATGGTAGTGCATGACCTCTTATTCCATAGTGGTCAAGTTTGTGGAGTAGGATGCCGTGGTTTACTGTGTCAAAAGCTTTCCTTAGGTCAATAAAAAGTCCTAATAGGATGTTAAAAGCTTCTTGCAGTTCTTGATGAACACTGAGTTCCATGGGCCTGGAGCGGAGTGCACGGGCATGTCATTTATCGCCTTTTCGAAGTCATGTGGCGTCAGGATAATGTCAGATAGGCATAAGAAAAGAAATACTTTGGGGTTCTTTCAATTTCATTTATGGCTTTTAGTAAGTGTTGCATCATGGTAAGTGTTGCAGCATGGTAAGTGTTGCAGCATGGTAAGTGTTGCACCATGGTAAGTGTTGCAGCATGGTAAGTGTTGCATCATAGTAAGTGTTGCATCATGGTAAGTGTTGCAGCATAGTAAGTGTTGCATCATGGTAAGTGTTGCAGCATGGTAAGTGTTGCAGCATGATAAGTGTTGCAGCATGGTAAGTGTTGCAGCATGGTAAATGTTGCAGCATGGTAAGTGTTGCAGCATGGTAAGTGTTGCAGCATGGTAAGTGCTGCAGCATGGTAAGTGCTGCAGAATGGTAATGTTGCAGAATGGTAATGTTGCAGCATGGTAATGTTTCAGCATGGTAAGTGTTGCAGCATGGTGAGTGTTGTAGTATGGTAAGTGGTGCAGCATGGTAATGTTGCAGCATGGTAAGTGTTGCAGCATGGTAAGTGTAGCAGCATGGTAAATGTTATAGCATAGTAAGTGTTACAGCATGGTGTGTATACTGTGTCAGCCTCATCGTTTATATGTCATTGTCTCGTGGTAGATTGATTCAAGTCATTCTTCCATTTTGGCGTGAGGACGATCCCTGAATTGTGGTGTGGCAGGTGACGCCCCTGGCTGGCAGGTGAGGCCCCTGGCTGGCAGGTGACGCCCCTGGTTGGCAGGTGACGCCCCTAGCTGGCAGGTGACACCCCTGGCTGGCAGGTGAGGCCCCTGGTTGGCAGGTGGCGCCCCTAGCTGGCAGGTGACGCCCCTGGCTGGCAGGTGAGGCCCCTGGCTGGCAGGTGACGCCCTGGCTGGCAGGTGACGCCCCTGGCTGGCAGGTGAAGCCCCTGGCTGGCAGGTGAAGCCCCTGGCTGGCAGGTGAAGCCCCTGGCTGGCAGGTGAAGCCCCTGGCTGGCAGGTGACGCCCCTGGCTGGCAGGTGACGCCCTGGCTGGCAGGAGCCTGGTGGCAGGTGCCCCTGGGGCGGTGAGCCTGGTGAGTCCTGGCTGGCAGGTGACGCCTCTGGCTGGCAGGTGAAGCCCCTGGCTTGCAGGTGAAGCCCCTGGCTGGCGCAACGCTTCCTCAGTAAACATTCCCATATGTTGAACAATTGTCTCAGTCTTCAAAGACAGATAATAAGCCGGTCTTGATACTGCCAGATGGACACTGTGTCCACTGGTGAAGCACTGGTCTGATCTGCCAGTGGAGCCCTGTTGTCTCACTGGAGAGCAACTGGCTTGATACTGCCAGGTGGTCCTTGGCTGCTGGAAAGCCACCTGGCTGCATGTGATCTAATTTTCACCTGGGGGCTGATACGTCCATTAAACATTATATTGGACTGCTCATCTTCAAAAAATAACAATTGGGTTTCTTGATAATGGACACTTCATTGTCTCACTGATGAGGTTCAAGTCATTGTTCTTGATATGCCAGTTTGGATCACTTGTATGGTTCACTGGAAATGGTTGCTCCTGATAATGGTTTCCGATAATTGTTCACCATTAAATTTTCCTTGATAACTGGTTCCTTGATAATGGTTCCTTGATAATGTTCCTTGATAATTGTTCCTTGATAATTGTTCTTTGATAATTGTTCCTTGATAATGGTTCCCTGATAATGGTTCCTTGATAATGGTTCCTTGATAATGGTTCCCTGATAATGGTTCCTTGATAATTGTTCCTTGATAATTGTTCCTTGATAATGGTTCCTTGATAATTGTTCCTTGATAATTGTTCCTTGATAATTGTTCCTTGATAATTGTTCCTTGATAATGGTTCCTTGATAATGGTTCCTTGATAATGGTTCCTTGATAATGGTTCCTTGATAATGGTTCCTTGATAATGGTTCCTTGATAATTGTTCCTTGATAATTGTTCCTTGATAATGGTTCCTTGATAATTGTTCCTTGATAATTGTTCCTTGATAATTGTTCCTTGATAATTGTTCTTTGATAATTGTTCCTTGATAATGGTTCCCTGATAATGGTTCCTTGATAATGGTTCCTTGATAATTGTTCCTTGATAATTGTTCCTTGATAATTGTTCCTTGATAATTGTTCCTTGATAATGGTTCCTTGATAATTGTTCCTTGATAATTGTTCCTTGATAATTGTTCCTTGATAATGGTTCCCTGATAATGGTTCCTTGATAATGGTTTCTTGATAATTGTTTCTTGATAATTGTTTCTTGATAATTGTTCCTTGATAATGGTTCCTTGATAATGGTTCCTTGGTAATGGTTCCTTGATAATTGTTCCTTGATAATGGTTCCTTGATAATGGTTCCTTGATAATGGTTCCTTGATAATGGTTCCTTGTTAATGGTTTCTTGATAATTGTTTCTTGATAAATGTTTCTTGATAATTGTTCCTTGATAATTGTTCCTTGATAATGGTTCCTTGATCATTGTTTCTTGATAATTGTTTCTTGATAATTGTTTCTTGATAATGTTCTTGTTAATTGTTTCTTGATAATTGTTTCTTGATAATTGTTTCTTGATAATTGTTCCTTGATAATTGTTCCTTTTCTTTTGTCTAGTCGATGGATTTCACAAAGCAGGAAATTTCCCAACGAATTATTTCAGACGGAGAGGGAGTTTGTAGGTATATAGATGGAGAGGGAGTTTGTAGGTATATAGATGGAGAGGGAGTTTGTAGGCATATAGATGGAGAGGGAGTTTGTAGGTATATAGATGGAGAGGGAGTTTGTAGGTATATAGATGGAGAGGGAGTTTGTAGGTATATAGATTGAGAGGGAGTTTGAAGGTATATAGATGGAGAGGGAGTTTGAAGATATATAGATGGAGAGGGAGTTTGAAGATAGATGGAGAGGAGTTTGCAGGTATATAGATGGAGAGGGAGTTTGAAGATATATAGATGGAGAGGGAGTTTGTAGGTATATAGATGGAGAGGGAGTTTGAAGGTATATAGATGGAGAGGGAGTTTGAAGGTATATAGATGGAGAGGGAGTTTGAAGATATATAGATAGAGAGGGAGTTTGAAGATAGATGGAGAGGGAGTTTGCAGGTATATAGATGGAGAGGGAGTTTGAAGATATATAGATGGAGAGGGAGTTTGTAGGTATATAGATGGAGAGGGAGTTTGAAGGTATATAGATGGAGAGGAGTTTGAAGGTATATAGATGGAGAGGAGTTTGAAGATATATAGATGGAGAGGGAGTTTGAAGATAGATGGAGAGGGTTTGCAGGTATATAGATGGAGAGGGAGTTTGAAGATATATAGATGGAGGGGGAGTTTGTAGGTATATAGATGGAGAGGAGTTTGTAGGTATATAGATGGAGAGGAGTTTGTAGGTATATAGATGGAGAGGGAGTTTGTAGGTATATAGATGGAGAGGGATTTTGCAGGTATATAGATGGAGAGGGAGTTTGAAGATATATAGATGGAGAGGAGTTTGTAGGTATATAGATGGAGAGGGAGTTTGAAGATATATAGATGGAGAGGGAGTTTGTAGGTATATAAATGGAGAGGGAGTTTGTAGGTATATAGATGGAGAGGGAGTTTGTAGGTATATAGATGAAGAGGGAGTTTGTAGGTATATACATGGAGAGGGAGTTTGAAGGTATATAGATGGAGAGGGAGTTTGAAGGTATATAGATGGAGAGGGAGTTTGAAGATAGATGGAGAGGGAGTTTGCAGGTATATAGATGGAGAGGGAGTTTACAGGTAGATAGAGAGGGAGTTTGCACGTATATAGATGGAGAGGGAGTTTACAGGTAGATGGAGAGGGAGTTTACAGGTAGATGGAGAGAAAGTTTACAGGTAGATGGAGATGGAGTTTACAGTTAGATGGAGAGGGAGTTTACAGGTAGATAGTTAGGGAGTTTACAGTTAGAGGGAGAGGGAGTTTACAGGTAGATGGAGAGGGAGTTTACAGATAGATGGAGAGATAGTTTACATGTAGATGGAGAGAGAGTTTACAGGTAGATGGAGAGAGAGTTTACAGGTAGATGGAGAGAGAGTTTACAGGTAGATGGAGAGAGAGTTTACAGGTAGATGGCGAGAGAGTTTACAGTTAGATGGAGAGAGAGTTTACAGTTAGATGGATAGGGAGTTTACAGGTAGATGGAGAGAGAGTTTACAGGTAGATGGAGAGAGAGTTTACAGGTAGATGGAGAGATAGAGTTTACAGGTAGATGGAGAGAGAGTTTACAGGTAGATGGAGAGGGAGTTTGAAGGTATATAGATGGAAAGGGAGTTTACAGGTAGATGGAGAGGGAGTTTGCAGGTATATAGATGGAGAGGGAGTTTACAGGTAGATGGAGAGGGAGTTTGCAGGTATATAGATGGAGAGGGAGTTTGCAGGTATATAGATGGAGAGGGAGTTTACAGGTAGATGGAGAGGGAGTTTGCAGGTATATAGATGGAGAGGGAGTTTACAGGTAGATGGAGAGGGAGTTTACAGGTAGGTGGAGAGGGAGTTTACAAGTAGATGGAGAGGGAGTTTGCAGGTATATAGATGAAGAGGGAGTTTGCAGGTAGATGGAGAGGGAGTTTGCAGGTATATAGATGGAGAGGGAGTTTACAGGTAGATGGAGAGGAAGTTTGCAGGTATATAGATGGAGAGGGAGTTTGCAGGTATATAGATGGAGAGGGAGTTTACAGGTAGATGGAGAGGAGTTTGCAGGTATATAGATGGAGAGGAGTTTACAGGTAGATGGAGAGGGAGTTTGCAGGTATATAGATGGAGAGGGAGTTTGCAGGTATATAGATGGAGAGGGAGTTTACAGGTAGATGGAGAGGGAGTTTGCAGGTATATAGATGGAGAGGGAGTTTACAGGTAGATGGAGAGGGAGTTTACAGGTAGGTGGAGAGGGAGTTTACAGGTAGATGGAGAGGGAGTTTACAGGTAGGTGGAGAGGGAGTTTGCAGGTAGATGGAAAGGGAGTTTACAGGTAGGTGGAGAGGGAGTTTACAGGTAGATGGAGAGAGAGTTTACAGGTAGATGGAGAGGGAGTTTACAGGTAGGTGGAGAGGGAGTTTACAGGTAGATGGAGAGGGAGTTTACAGGTAGGTGGAGAGGAAGTTTGCACTTATATTGATCCGTGGAAGGGGATAAGAGGTACAATTCCTGGAATGAAAGAACCAGAATTGATGGGATGCCAATAATTAAATATATTTAAAACTTTCCAATATTTGATCACTAGTAACGTTCTCACATTACTAGAGAATTCTCATGTAAATCCTCTTAAAACCTCAAAACAAGTTCCTTAACACTCGTACGATAAGTATAGTTGTTTACACAAATCAATTTTACAGGCTAAGTTCTGTATTATTTTGCCTCACTCCGTTTGAAAGCCCTTCTTCCCCATCTGAAGTATACTACCACCCCCAGGATGCCACCCACACCAGTCGGCTAACACCCAGGTATCTACTTACTGCTAGTTGAACAGGGACAGTAGGTATCTTAAGGAAACAAGCCGTTTCCTTAAGATACCTGCCGGGGATCAAACCAAGGACACTCAATATGTGAGATGAGTGCGCTACCAAGCCAGTTACGGAATGTGTTTAGTGTGCTTGAAAGTGTACACAAACATGTCTCACCGGAGATCTTTGAGGTATAATTAACAGACTCGTTGTACAGAGTGGCCGCAATGTTGAGGGAGGCTGAGGTAAGGCTCTTCTGAAGGCGGGTGGAGGCGTTGGCTCGCGTCACAGCCTCAACCAGTGACCACCTGTGAGGGTCTGACCTGTCCAGCACCTCCAGTACCTCCATCATGTATTTCTGAGGTGAAAATATTTCAAGTTCACCTTAATTGTTGAAAAATAAGTATCATTATATTTTATAGACCCTTATAAAATTTGTGAATATATATATATAGATATATATATATATATATATATATATATATATATATATATATATATATATATATATATATATATATATATATATATATATATATATATATATATAGGGGTCCACCTCTGGTGTAAATTGTGGGACCCATAGCCTCGGAGAAGTGGATAAAAAGGCTTCAAGGAAGAATATTTAGATTTCTTCCTGAAGCCATTTGAATATTCCACTTCCCCTACCACCCCATCTTTTCATTGTGTACAAACTTTATTTCAATACAAAATACATTGACAAAATTCATTGACAAGAATACAATAGGGAGTAAAACAACATAGATAACAACTCAGAGCTACATGTCAAATACTTCGTCCAGCTACCCAGCAGTGGGCCGTGTGCCCAGAATGCTGCAGGCATTTCTCCTCTGGTTCGCAACACTGAGTCTCTGAAAGAGGAAGCTGGTCGCCCTGTGGTCCTTCGTTTCTATGATGAGTTTTTCACCCAGCTCTTTGAGAAACTTTAGAGCACACTTGCCCCATGCTCCAAGGGTCTCCGACCTATTGGGATGAAGTTATAGCAAGGGGAAGGCCTTCATATTTGCGAGTCTTCTGGGTCTCCCTGTGGCTGGCAGCTCCACCCCCTTCGGGTACGGAGTATGGCAAGTAGGTGTCTGCCATTGTGGCAGCACAGGTGTAGTCCCAAGCAATCTGCTTACCATCCTTCCAGGGTAGCATAGTGGCTCCATCAGGACGCTTTTGACTTCCATCAGACCTCTGAACTTGGGGTTCC
>WNWK01021970.1:0-33294 GCA_009830355.1 Cherax destructor
GGGAATAATTGAGGGATTTAGGAGTGATAATGTAATTCATATTCAAGGATGACAACAGTTTACAATACAACAGCAAGAAAAATTATAAGCTGGATAACTAGAACCGATGCAAACCAAATGATATCACTATGTAGCTTGTTCTCTCTTAGAATGAAATATTGCTTTATACTAAAAATTCCTTTTAAAGCAAGCAAAGAATCTTAGATCTGGAGAATGTAAAGAATTGTCACTGCCTATATAAATTTGTTAAGCACCTAAATTATTAAGAACGCCTAAGTCCCTTGAACTGTCTAAAAAGAATGTTGGCGAGATCTTAAATTTATAATTTTATATCAGTTTTTTTTTTTTGGGGACTGGTTCTACACTAATGAAATGGGACTGCAGCTGGTATAAGAGATAACAACGAAAAAGGACCAAAACTTCTCAACATTTCCATTATATTGATAGTAGTAACAAACTCACAAGTTGGTAAAAATAGACATGTACAACACTTGGGTACGATTTTACAAAAACGTTTCTCCTGCACAACAGGCCTTCAGTTGATTACACGGGAATTTAACCCTGGAGACAGTAGAAGTTTTGACACTATCATCGTCACCCTAGGTAGGCGGTTGTCATTCCCTGAAGTCCGTTGTGCGGCGAAAAGTTTCACCAATGGCCATACCTGATTCTCTTTTAATGTTGATGTAAATAACTCTGTTAAACCTTATTCTTAGTATATCTCCTTTTATTGTAACTCTTTTCACATAGTTAAATTACCTGTTTTAACTCTTAAGGTTTAAATAATAAGTTATCACAAGAACTCCAATGGAAATAAGTCACTGACTTCTTTAGGGTACCCTATAATCTACACACATGTCTATGTATGATAATTTATGTAACTGTTTTTATGAACCTGTAACTTCAACCTGTACGTGTCTTATTCGTCATCCTTCCTTTAAGCATGAAACATTACCAACAGACTCCTAGAAGTCTTAAAGGGAAGACTTTAAGTTAGTTTCTGATCAGCCGGGCTGTTGTGCTGGAGTTCTTATACACATGTAGGGGCGTTGGAACCTGTTTTATGTCCATGTTAAACTTGCTCCCCTTCTGTTTTAACAATTTCGCTTTACATATTGTGAAAGAGCCACTAGTCTTCACCCTACTATCTACCCAACACTTAATTCGGTATCTTTGTCCTTCCCTATCCATCCTTTCCTCCCCTCCTTACCATATAATATGGTCATTAATCCTTATTACCCTTGAGCTGTGGTGCCTACGTTGGACATAGTGCAACAAGCATGAACATCCTGATTAATAAGGTATAACCAGTAAGTTTGCTGATTAATCAGGCCATCAACCAGGAGGCCTGGTCTGGGATCAGGAATAACATCAACAGGTAATCCCTTTTAGAGGATGTCTAATAAAGTACCATCAGCCATACTTCAAATGCCTTTATCATATCTGCCCTAGTTGTCCTCTCGTCCAGTCACCGAAGTGTACTACAAACTGCTAGTGGGGGTTAAGATCCAACTCTTTGTCCTTACCTCTTGACTGGCGGCGTGGATGCCAAGCCACTCTGCCTTATCATTAACGTTTTGAAACCATGTATGGAGTGTAGCTTCCATTAAATCTATTAATGACTCCGAGAATCACCGGTGCCGAGTCCATCCTCAGACAAAGCCCCCTACATAAGAACTATTAAGAAACAGAAAAGTGAAGACTGGAATATACTAAATTTAAATAGAAGTACAGTATATACAAGATTTACCTATCAGGTTACATATTTGTTTGACAATGAAAAAAAACAGCGATTCTATCAAAGATAGGTAGGTAAGATTTGGGCAAACGTACAAGAGACTTCAAATTTATACTAAGTTAGGTAGAACATTATCTTAAATATCTTCTATGTTATGTTAATCTTGTTGCCAGCTTGTAAATTCATACGTAAAAGGTGGTGGCTCCACAGTGATACAGCATACACAATTACTCTGTAATACATAGTTGGTAGCATCGTGGGGCAATTCTTTGCTTAAATCTCTTTCGACACTTTTCGCGTTCGTCTTGCATATACGACTGATGCTATTTTTTTTTGTACGTGGCGCGCTTCAGATATGTTTGGTGCGATATTAGCCTTAAATTAAGTTTTGGTCTCCTTTCCCTAGACCCATCTTCACGACAAATTTTTTATACCATTTCTGTAGTCTGTCCAAATTCTCTTGCCATTTATCTCTACTTCGTTTACACTCTTCATCCGTTTGTTTTATAAAAATCAAATGACCCAAATTATATAATAAACGATGTATATTGTATTGGCAACATATTCACACAGTACATCCTGGCTATCATGATACACAAGATATTTACAAGTACACAATATTACAAATTACCGTAATTTTATATTCCAATCCACGTCCAGCACTTCCAGCTCACATTAAAATGTATCAAAATATAAAGAGCTATATCTCCTTGGTTGAAATTAAAATATTGAATATATCCTCAATCGGAATTTACTTAAAACATAATACAATTTATGATAAATGATACATAACACACAAGAATAAACCAGAAGAGACGAACTTCATGGAAAAATCTGATTTCTTCTCGGAGCTTTCGAGTATTTTCTTCCCCTACCACCTCTATATTTGTAAAACTGACGAGCCTTCATTGACATTAACCCGTGTTCTATCATGGGCGACGGGAGACGGTGAGAATGTTTTCTCACACGTCTCCTGTTTACAGTGGTGCACTAGAACAATAAAGAAATGAAAAGTACAGCGCAAGCTTTTATTGAAATTTCGCTCAATATAGAAGTTTTTAATACAGCTGTACACAGAGCGAAATGTTATTAAAATTAAAGCTTGCTATGCAGCTGTCTTCACTGCAAGTTCTGTTTACTTTAGCAGGTCTGTTCCTGGGAGGTAACTGACTGTTGTGGGTCGCCTGTTGGTAAAGACGACCAAAGGGCCCACATTATGTTCAGAGATTAGCTTTCTTAGGTTATCTTTGGTTACTAAGCCTCAGGGTTTAATAATCCAAAAAAAGCAGGCTTCCTGAAGAGCAGTGTCAAGTACATTACTATAAAATTTGTTTACATAAAGCCGAGAGTACATGGGTTCCATTTTTCAGCTGATTGCTTTATTCAGGTTAAATTTACATTTGTAACAAAATTATAAGTTATGTTGCTATACTGTTTGAAACGCGATCTCTTCTATTAAGTGCCAGATCAACATGACTGCTTATGGATACTTAGGCCAACGGGCGGCCAACAGAAACAGACTGGGTGAAAGGCAATGGATATAAAAGCTGCTGGCGCCAGGGTGGGTCGAAGCCACTGGTATATCACAGGCACTCCCTCAAGAGGGTGCTTTAATGCCTGTAAAGAGCTCTTGTTCCACGGAATTGTAAAGTACCTTACCTTCCTCGGATCAAACTTGACTGTCTCCCATTTCCGAAGCACTGTATAACCTCTACCTGTTTGCCGCTTCCCCGTGTTTACACCGAGTACAATATTACTGTCATACATTGGTGACAAATTATGACGAATTAACCTATGAAAGCCAAATATGATGATGTACTCTATTTACAGTGGGTCAGTATACTGAAACGATTGATATTTTATCCAAGTACCATGCTACATCTCACCGTTCCTAGTGTCTTTCAGATGTGGGAATGAAGACGATATGCAAAACAGGCTTTTATTGGGTCAATGTCTTAATCAAGATATAACTTTGTAAACACCGTTGATAAAGCTCTACCCCTTGCGAAACGTTCTTAGTAAAGCTTGTAGAGGCGTAATACCTGTCGGCTTACGCCTCTACATCCTGTCTTAATAATAATGAAGATGTTATTGGTTGCAATGGTCATGAAAAATTCACAAAACTATTGATGTTGAATGGCTATGCTCCACTTAATATCGCACAAAGCCGCTCCTTCCATGTTACCTTTTACAGATATATAAGATTTGTTAATTTTATAAACTGCCTTGGTCAAGCAGCTAGCAACAATAGGGACATTTCTTCAATATATAGCACATGCAAGATAGCGCTATTTGTATTGGTTCTCTTAACTATAAATATACATTTTTTGTAGTTTCAAGTGCCCATTATAATAATAATAATTGGGATGCGCTAAACTCGTATGAGTCCTACAGCGACTTTGGAATGGGAGTCAGTCAGTTTCAAACCAAGGTAGTGGAGGATAGGTCCAAATCATTCGATCGGGAGCTTCTCACCGGCATCAAGGCACCTCAGTTAAGGGTTCAAGTGACCAATTCAAATTTGATTAGATACGTCGTAGCACAGTGGTAGCGCATTAGAATCTGAATACTTTTATTATTTTCATATGGGGAAGCAATAAACCGTAGGGATCATACAACGCTTTGGGAAATGGGAAGGAATTAGATTCGATGAAAGGAAGGGGAAGTTTGCACCATTTCCTTGGACCAAACACCCTTCACTGGCATCAAGACACTTAAGGATTGACTCACAGAAGGATGTAAATTCAATCCTTAGCAAAGCGAGACGTTGGGCCAGTCTAACACTTGCTGTCCCTGTTCACCTAGCAGTAAACAAATACCTAGAAATAGTCAGTACTGTAGGTCTCATCCTAGTGAAGGACCTGACCCCATGAATATAAAACACTACTGGATATTTTGGGGGTTATTCTGGGTTATTAACCCTTCAGAGGTTAATATAAATATTCTTCTCAAAATGAAGATTATTTCTCGCATACTAAAATTTCTGATTTTTTTTTTATATAGCTTTCATGCATAACGTACAACAAATTTACAATGCTTTTGGGGGCACGCAGATGTTATGGGTATGCAAAAATAGTACATTATGTAGAAATTAACGTAGGATAACCCGTAAAGTCAGTGTTATTTATTTCCATTGGGGTACCTGACACCCAGAGTGAAACATACACCCCTCAAAATTCACAAAGTGTGAAAATTTAAAAATAGTAAACACCAACGCTGCTAAATTTCTTCTATTGTCTTTGAGTTATGTTTAGTAAAAGTGTCATCTTACCTTTGTCTGTGAGTTGATATTTGGTGCTTGGTGCCGTTGTGGGAACAACTCCACATATCAGCCCGACAAAACAGAACAATATTACAAGTGTGCTTCCCCTGGGCAGTTTTAACATGTAAGGTTTCATTGTGACTACTTTGGGCACAGTCACTATACTCTCATTATTGAATACAGTTAATTAAGTAAGGTGATTTTTAACAAATGTGGTAGAATATCCACGAGAGACGAAGGGACGTGCACCCTCCCTACTGACTCACAAACAACTGACAGGTTGCGCTCACGGCGCAACTGCCAAACATGGCAGATTCTGAATAACTTTGTCGCAACATTTATGCTGATTGATATTATGTTATTTATTAAAAATAGAGCCATTTTTTTATAAAGTTATTTAGTAATTACATTTGTTTATTTTTATGTTCCTGCCCTGCATCCTGAATTTGCAAGGCTTCGCAAGACTGTCTATTTAATATTCTTATTTATGTTTGAGATACACAATATACGATAAAAAGAACTACGTAAATAAAAAAATATTTATAAATAAATTTTACATTATAATCAAGCTTAAGCTTGATAGCAGTCCTTAGTGGTTACATTCAAGAAAACTTCAACACAAGGCTCAGACAAGTGTTTTCGTCGCGTCAGCTGATTCGGACGCCAACCTCCTGCCAGCGATCATTCTTCCATCAACCACTTCTTGGCGTACATGAATAATCTTTTTTTTTTTTTTGTATGGAAAGATTTAATTTATGTATCGTACATAAAAAAATACATTGACCGTCAGAGCAAACATATCTAATTGACACACAAACACACAAAACCAAGGGCTTTCTATACAGTATGTCAATAGTAAGTAAGTAAGTATATTAAGGTATACACAAATACAGTTACATAGATTATCATACATAGCAGCATATGTGAAAACCTAGGATAACCCAAAAAGTCAGACAGAGTGACTTATTTCCATTGGGGTCCATTTAATACCTTAATATTATACACTGTAGGAGATAAGATTTCTTCGTTTTAACCCCGGAGGTTAGCCACCCAGGATAGCCCAGAAAGTCAGTGCGTCATCGAGGACTGTCTGTCTTATTTCCATAGGTCCTCAATCTTGTCTCCCAGGATGCGACCCACACCAGTCGACTAACAACCATGGTACCTATTTGCTGCTGAGTGAACATGACAACAGGTGAAAGGAAACACGTCGAAATGTTTCTACCCCGCCGGAATCGAACCCGGGCCCTCCGTGTGTGAAGCAAGAGCTTTAGCCACCAGGCCACCGGGGCACCCAAAGATATATGTTATTATACTATAAAGGATATATACTAGGAATAAGGTAAAAGAGTTATTTACATTTACATGTATGTTAGCTAAAAAAATCATTCTCCTACCTTTCTGGTACCTTTTGGCTCTCTTTTTGAAATGGCTCATGCTATGACTGGCTTTGACATGTGCAGGCAGTCTGTTCCATTCATTTATTGCTGTACAATAGAAGGTGTTTGAAGCCTGGCCACTGACTGTGGGTATTACAAAGTTGTGCTCTCCCCTAGTACTATGTCTGCTTTGGTTCCCAGCCTTGACAAAATTGGCAGCAAGATATTCTGGACACTGTTTGTGAGCAATTGTATTAACTTGATTCAACTTAAGTTGTTTTACTCTGTCTTCAATATTCAGCATATCCAATTGTTGTAATTCATCCTGGCCTACATGCTCTCTTGGACCCAGGTCCAGGATGAATCTTACCATTTTGTTCTGGGTGATTTGCAGTTTATCTTTCTTTTTTCAAGGCAGCGTACCATAAAGAGCAAGGTAGTCCATATGACATTGTATAAGGGCAAGACATAGGGTCCTGCGAGCCTCAGTAGGTAGACACTGTGCTTGTCTGTAGAGGAACTTCAGTCTAGCATTCGCTTTCTTTACTACACTGTTCCCTATCAATTATCCTGACATGCATGGGTCAAAGGGATTCCCAGATATTTTACTGAGGAAACTGAAGTGATGGATTCCCATTACACCGGACATTAAAATTATTCACCATTCTCAGTTTATATTTCGTGCCAAGAGTATGTCTTCTGTTTTCCCGGGGTGTAACGATAGTTTGTTGTCTACTAACCATTTGCTGCAGGACTCCAGTTCCAGTGTTAATACATTAGCTATATCTTGGGGGTCTTTACCTGACACTAACAGAGCACTGTCATCTGCATACAGTAGGAGTTTGCACTTGACACTGATGGCATGTCATTTACATAACACAGGAATAATAAGGGACCCAGAATACTACCTTGGGAACTCCACATGCAAAGAAATAATATATATATATATATATATATATATATATATATATATATATATATATATATATATATATATATATATATATATATATATATATAACAAACAAACAAACAAACAAATTTTATTTCATTGCAGATTACATGGGTATCGGAAGTTACAATGTAAATTGAGTGCAAGGAGAGCCACTGACATGCCATGGCATTAGGGGCAGCTTATTCTAGTCCTTAAAAACTATGTATTAATATTAGAGAAATTTATTGAGTTTATTCTAGTTAAAAATTATTTTCAAAATTACAATATGATGAAATTTTACTGTTTAAATTATTATATAATGATATTAGATCTTAGATTGTTACAGGTGTTAGATTCTTGAATGATAATATGGAATTGAGATTATCTTAAGGAAAATAACATTGAGCATTTTTGACATTAACTTATAATATGAGTAGGGGTAACATAATAGTAACATATTATTAAAAATTGAGATTATCGTATAGGAAAGTAACAATGAGCATTTTCAAAGTAGTTTATAGCATGATCATTTAGGTTTGGGTGAGTAGGTGGTTTTTGAGTTGAGTCTTAAATTGATTTTCAGACAAGATTATCTTAATATTTACTGGTAATGAATTCCAGATTCTGGGGCCCTTTATGTGCATAGAATTTTTACATAGGTTGATATGAACACGGGGTATATCAAAAAGTGATCTGTGTCGTGTGTTGTGGTCATGGGTCCTATTAAAGTTGGTGAGAGAGTTTTGAGCAGAGGGTTTATATTAGAGTGTAAAGTTTTATATATGTAGTAGGCACAAGAGTAAGTATGAATGTTCTTTACGGTGAGTAGTTTGAGACTTTTGAATATTGGTGGAGTATGCTGTCTAGGTGGGAATTTGTTATCATTCTGACTGCGGCCTTTTGTTGTGTTATGAGTGGTCTAAGGTGATTTAACGTTGTTGATCCCCATGCACAGATTCCATAGGTGAGATACGGGTAGATAAGTGAATGATATATACAGTGGTACCTCGGTATACGTCCAATGCGTTCCAGGACGTTGGACTTATACCAAACAGGACGTATACCAAACGAATTTTCCCATAAAAATATAGGGGAAAAAGATTAATCCATTCCCATGAAAAAAATCCTATTATTGGCATATTATACATTGATGGAGATGTATAAAATAATTTAAATACTGCTTAATATTAAAATATGTAATTTAAACACTCTTAATACTAAAATACATACATAAATACAAAATAATTAGATGAAATAAATGCAAATTTTAACCTCGCTTTACTTTGCTGAAAAGAATCGAGTGCCTTCTAGGATAGTGCTGAGAAGGGAGGAGGAGGAAATGTTATTGTTTGGAAGGAGAGTTCCTTCTCTTTTCTGTCTCTTTTCCCTATTTGGACCTGGTTGAAGCTCGCCAGGTTTGACTTGCCTTCTTCCTCAGGATGTTTCGGAAATGTGACATTGTCTGATCATTCCAAACAATGCTATTACGGCTTGTTTGGGCATTGTTGGGGTGGTACTTCTCTGCAAAGTTTTGACGTCCATCCATTTGGCAAAGATTTTTGATTAATGAAGTAGGGGCTTCCTCTATCTCCTCTACCGAGCCGAAGAGAGTGCATCCAAGGGTAGCGCTCGGTGTCGTGACTCATTTGACCCCTACAAGTTCTAGCACGCGAGTCGTATTCTAAACAAGGTCGTATACCAAGCAAAAATTTTCACGTCCAAACAGGAACCACAGCCCGGTTGGTCAGGTACTGACTTTAGGTGCCTGTCCCGTGCCTTCTTGAAGACAGCCAGGGGAGAAATAGTACGAGGATAACAAAAAGATTAGGTGACGAAACATTGGATGTCAGATTGGAGGGGGAGAGTATAGGAGGTGAATGCATTCAGATATTTAGGAGTTGACGTGCCAGCAGATGGGTCTATGAAGGATGAGGTGAATCATAGAATTAATGAGGGGAAAAGGGTGAGTGGTGCACTTAGGAGTCTGTGGAGACAAAGAACTTTGTCCGTGGAAGCAAAGAGGGGAATGTATGAGAGAATAAGTAAGTAAGTATGTAAGTTTATTCAAGTATACACAAATACAGTTACATAGATTATCATACATACATTGCAGCATATGTGTAGAGAACCTAGGATAACCCAAAGTCAAAGTGACTTATTTCCATTGGGGTCCTTTATAGCTATACTAACAGTCTTATATGGGCGTGAAGCATGGGTGGTGAATATTGCAACAAGGAAAAGGCTGGAGGCAGTGATGTCATGTCTGAGGGCAATGTGTGGTGTGAATATAATGCAGAGAATTCGTAGTTTGGAAATGCAGAATTTTGGAGATGCAGAATTTTGGAGAGTCTACCTGGAGTCTACCTGGAGAGAATTCCAGGGTCAACGCCCCCGCGGCGGTCTGTGACCAGGCCTCCTGTTGGACCAGAGCCTGATCAACCAGGCTGTTACTGCTGGCCGCACACAGTCCAACGTACGAAACACAGCCCGGCTGATCAGGTACAGACTTGAGGTGCCTGCTCCAGTGCCTGTTGAAGACAGCCAGGGGCTTGTTGGTAATCCCCCTGATGTATGCTGGGAGGCAGTTGAACAATCTTGGGCCCCTGACACTTACTGTGTTGTCCCTCAACGTGCTAGTGGCACCCCTGCTCTTCATTGGGGGATGTTACATCGCCTGCCGAGTCTTTTGCTTTCGAGGAGTGATTTTTGTGTGCAAGTTTGGTACTAAGCCCTCGAAATTTTCCATGTGTATATAATAATGTATCTCTCCCGCCTGCGTTCTAGAGAGTACAGGTTTAGGAACTTCAAGCGTTCCCAGTAGTTAAGGTGGTTTATCGCACTTATGCGTGCGGTGAAGGTTCTCTGCACATTTTCAAGGTCAGCAATTTCACCCGCCTTGAAAGGTGCAGTTAGTGTGCAGCAATATTCCAGCCTAGATAGAACAAGCGATCTGTAAAGTGTCAACATGGGCTTTGCATCCCTGGTTTTGAAGGTTCTCATTATCCATCCTTTCATTTTTCTAGCAGATGCTATTGCTACGGTGTTATGGTCCTTGAAGGTGAGATCCTCTGACACGATCACTCCCAGGTCTTTGACATTAGTTTTTCGCTCTATTGTGTGGTTGGAATTAGTTTTGTACTCCGATGAGATTTAAATTTCCTCACGTTTTCCGTATCTGAGTAATTGAAATTTCTCATCATTGAACTTCATATTGTTTTCTGCAGCCCATTTAAACATTTGGTTTATGTCTGCTTGGAGTCTTGCAGTTTCTTCAACGGTGGACACTGTCATACAGATTCGGGTGTCATCTGCAAAGGAAGACACGGCACTGTAGCTTATATCCCTGTCTATGTATGATATGAGGATGAGGAACAGGATGGGAGCGAGTACTGTGCCTTGTGGAACAGAGCTTTCACATTAGCTGCCTCAGACTTTACTCTGTTGACTACTACTCTTGTGGCAATAAATGACATGCCCATGCACTCCGCTCCAGGCCCAGACTCATGGAACTCCGTGTTCATCAAGAACTGCAAGAAGCCCTATCACGTGCTTTTAACATCCTATGGAGAGGGAGCATGGACACTGGGGTCGTCCCGCAGTTACTAAAAACAACAGACATAGCCCCACTCCAGAAAGGGGGCAGTAAAGCAATAGCAAAGAACTACAGACCAATAGCGCTAACGTCCCATATCATAAAAATCTTTGAAAGGGTTCTAAGAAGCAAGATCGCCACTCATCTAGATACCCATCCATTACACAACCCAGGGCAGCACGGGTTTAGAGCAGGCCGCTCCTGTCTGTCCCAACTACTGGACCACTATGACAAGGTCCTGGACTGACCCTTGTGGAACCCCACTCGTCACAGGTGCCCACTCTGACACCTCATCACTTATCATGACTCGTTGTTGCCTCCTTGTCAGATATTCTCTGATCCATTGCAGTGCCTTTCCTGTTACGTGTGCCTGATCTTCTAGCTTTTGCATTAACCTCTTGTGAGGAACTGTGTCGAACACCTACTTGCAGTCCAAGAAAATGCAGTCTATCCACCACACACACACACGTGTGTGTGTTTGTTAGTTAGTTACCATTTTGTCCTAGGCACATGTCAATTAGACACTAGGCCTGTTGTATGTATGTGTGTGTGTGTGTGTGTGTAAGGAAACACTTCGAAATGTTTCTGCCCCACTGGGAATTGAACCTGGCCCCTCCGTGCGTGAAGCAAAAGCTTTACCCACTAGGCCACGGGGGGGGGGGAGTTGTAAAATGAAAATTCGGAAAAAAATATCGAGAAGCGGGGGCGATCCGCAGCAGAAGGCGCTGCAGAAGGGCGTGGGGCCGGGCGCGGCGGGGCGCGGGCGATCAACAGAAGGTGCAGCAGAAGGGCGTGGGGCCAGGGCGATCCGCAGAAGGCAGCTCGGGGCACTGGGGCGATCCGCAGAAGGCGCTGCAGAAGGCAGTGAGGGGCGGCTCGACGCGGAAGGGCGTGGGGCCGGGCACGGAGGGGCGGGGGCGCGAGCGCGCAGAAGGAGACCGCTCAGGGATGAGGAGCTCAGGGGGGGGTGACCGCCGCCATTTTGAGGAGCTGAGGGACTTTCCCTACTACTGTGTGTGTGTGTGTGTGTGTATGTGTATTAATTACCATTTTGTCCTTATGAACATGTCGATTGAAAACTGGGCCTGTTGTATGTATGTGTGTGTTAGTTACATTTTTTAGGCAGTATAAATAGGCTGTTGTATGTATGTATGTGTGTGTGTGTATATGGATATGTGGGGTGTGTATATGTATGTGTGTATATGTATTTTTGTATATGTGTGACCCAACAATTAAAATTTGCACCAAGAACTCATTACAGTTGTGACCGGGTGTAGACTAGTGAATTGTTCATTACTTTATAATTTGTGCATGATTGTAACCATGTATAAACGTAAGTGTCAAATTTACTTACATGTTTCATTACCTTTGTAACTTGTAAGCTCGTGGGCAGAGCTACACCAGAGTGAACAGGCAAAAGGGGGTTGGCCTGATATCACAGAGTCACTTATATGTTCAGAACTACTAAATGCCTCAAATGATGTAGTTGAAGTATTAGCAATAAAGGTCGAGAATCAAAACCTGGTCATCGTGGTTGTCTACAAGCCCCGGATGCAACGTCCCAACAATTCCAGGAACAGCTTCTGAAAATTGACCACTGTCTGGAAAATCTTCCAGCTCCTGCCCCCAACATCTTGCTACTGGGGATTTCAACCTCAGGCACCTAAAATGGAGGAACATTGCAAACAATGTGGTAGCAGAGATAACACCAGGAGGCAGCTCAGATGAAAATTCACACATGCATGAACTTTTAAATCTCTGCACCAAGTTCACCTTAAACCAGCAAATAGTAGAGCCCACAAGATTAGAGAATACGCTGGACCTCATCTTCACAACAATGATGATCTGATACGAAATGTCATCATATCAAAAACAATATACTCAGATCACAACATAATAGAGGTCCAGACATGCATGCGGGAGCCCCAGATCAACAAAATGTGATCAGCCGTGAGGAGCTTTCTCCAAATTCAACTTCAATAACAAAAACATAAGGTGGGACCAAGTAAACCTAGTCCTAAATGATATAAACTGGGAAGATTGCCTAAGCATCACGGATCCCAACCTATGTCTAGAACAAATTAACTCCGTGGTACTTGAGGTTTGCTCAAGGCAAATTCCCTTAAGGAAAAGGAGGAGAAGATGCAAACTAGAAAGAGAGAGGCGCTCCCTATACAGGCGAAGGCACAGAATAACGGAGCGGCTACAGGAGGCCAATATCTCTGAAATACGTAGGGAGACACTAGTCAGAGGAATAGCAAACATCGAATTAAAACTAAAGGAATCTTATAGGAATCAAGAGACACGGGAAGAACTAAGAGCCATAAATGAAATTGAAAGAAACCCTAAGTATTTCTTTTCCTATGCAAAATCAAAGTCGAGAACAACAACCAGTATTGGGCCCCTACTTAAACCAGATGGGTCCTACACAGATGACAGCAAGGAAATGAGTGAGTTACTTAAATCCCAGTATGACTCAGTCTTTAGCGAACCACTAACCAGACTGAAAATCGAAAACCTAAATGATTTTTTTATGAGAGTGCCACAGAACTTGACAGACGCATGCCTTTCTGACATCATCACGACGCCAAATGACTTCGAAAAGGCAATAAATGACATGCCCATGCACTTCGCTCCAGGCCCAGACTCATGGAACTCCGTGTTCATCAAGAACTGCAAGAAGCCCCTATCACATGCTTTTAACATCCTATGGAGAGGGAGCATGGACACTGGGATCGTCCCGCAGCTACTAAAAACAACAGACATAGCCCCGCTCCACAAAGGGGGCAGTAAAGCAATAGCAAAAAACTACAGACCAATTGCGCTAACGTCCCATATCATAAAAATCTTTGAAAGGGTTCTAAGAAGCAAGATCGCCACCCATCTTGATACCCATCAATTGCACAACCCAGGACAGCATGGGTTTAGAGCAGGCCGCTCCTGTCTGTCCCAACTACTGGACCACTACGACAAGGTCCTGGATGCTCTAGAAGATAAACAGAATGCAGATGTTATATACACAGATTTTGCAAAAGCCTTTGACAAGTGTGACCATGGTGTAATAGCACACAAAATGCGTGATAAAGGAATAACAGGAAAAGTTGGTAGATGGATCTATAATTTCCTAACACGTAGAACACAAAGAGTAGTAGTCAACAGAGTAAAGTCTGAGGCAGCTACTGTGAAAAGCTCTGTTCCACAAGGCACAGTACTTGCTCCCATCCTATTCCTCATCCTCATATCAGACATTGACAGGGATATAAGCCACAGTGCTGTGTCTTCCTTTGCAGATGACACCCGATCTGTATGACAGTGTCCACCGTTGAAGACACTGCAAGACTCCAAGCAGACATAAACCAAATCTTTAAATGGGCTGCAGAAAACAATATGAAGTTCAATGATGAGAAATTTCAATTACTCAGATACGGAAAACGTGAAGAAATTAAAATCTCATCGGAGTACAAAACAAATTCCAACCACACAATAGAGCGAAAAACTAATGTCAAAGACCTGGGAGTGATCATATCAGAGGATCTCACCTTCAAGGACCATAACAATGTAGAAATTGCATCTGCTCGAAAAATGACAGGATGGATAATGAGAACCTTCAAAACCAGGGATGCCAAGCCCATGTTGACACTTTACAGATCGCTTGTTCTATCTAAGCTGGAATATTGCTGCACACTAACTGCACCTTTCAAGGCGGGTGAAATTGCTGACCTTGAAAATGTGCAGAGAACCTTCACCGCACGCATAAGTGCGATAAACCACCTCAACTACTGGGAACGCTTGAAGTTCCTAAACCTGTACTCTCTAGAACGCAGGCGGGAGAGATACATTATTATATACACATGGAAAATTCTCGAGGGCTTAGTACCAAACTTGCACACAAAAATCACTCCTTTCGAAAGCAAAAGACTCGGCAGGCGATGTAACATCCCCCCAATGAAGAGCAGGGGTGCCACTAGCACGTTGAGGGACAACACAATAAGTGTGAGGGGCCCAAGATTGTTCAAATGCCTCCCAGCATACATCAGGGGGATTACCAACAAGCCCCTGGCTGTCTTCAAGCAGGCACTGGACAGGCACCTCAAGTCGGTACCTGATCAGCCGGGCTGTGTTTCGTACGTTGGACTGCGTGCGGCCAGCAGTAAGAGCCTGGTTGATCAGGCTTTGGTCCAACAGGAGGCCTGGTCACAGACCCGGCCGCGGGGGCGTTGACCCCTGGAATTCTCTCCAGGTAGACTCCAGGTAAATGTTATCTACCTATCATATTTATTCCAGAATAATATTAGGTATAACATAAATAACATAGAAGCATAAGAACATAAGGAAAAAAGAACACTGCAGCAGGCCTACTGACCCATGCGAGGCTGGGAGAACCATGAACCACGTGGGGGTCCAGAAACTTGGAGAGCCAAGATGATGGACGTGGTACTGGAAAACCTGATGCACCAACATGTCAGGGACACGACCAGAGAGAGAGGAGAAGATGAACCAGCAAGACTGGACCTTGTATTCACCCTGAACAGCTCAGATATTGAAGACATAACGCACGAGAGCCCCCTGGGAGCCAGTGACCATATGGTGCTGAGCTTTGAGTACATTGTAGAGCTACAGGTGGAGAGGGAAAACAGTACTGATAGAGACAAACCAGACTTTAAAAGAGGAAACTACACAGGCATGAGGAATTTCCTGCAGGACGTTCAATGGGAAAGGGAAATGGAAGGACTGACAATAAATGAAATGATGGAATACGTAGGGGCAAAGTGCAAGGAGGCAGAGGAACGGTTTATACCCAGAGGCAAAGGATTAAATGGGAAGGCCAGAAAGAGCCCCTGGTTTACCCAAAGGTGCAGGGAGGCAAAGAACCCAAGTAAACAAAGAGATTAGTAGAAGAGCTAGAAACGAGTATGCACAAGTACGGAGGGAGGCCCAGAAACAGTACGAAAATGACATAGCATTGAAAGTTAAGTCTGACCCGAAACTGATGTACAGTCACATCAGAAGGAAGACAACAGTCAAGGACCAGGTGATAAGGCTGAGGAGAGAAGATGGGGAACTCACAAGTAATGATCAAGAGGTATGTGAGGAGCTCAACTTGAAGTTTAAGGAAGTATTCACAATGGAGGAAGGAAGGCAGCTGGGTAGACAGGACGGGGTTCGTCACCAACAAGGGATGTACCAAGTGCTAGAGGGCATACACACAACTGAGGAGGAAGTGAAGCAGTTACTCAGTGACCTTGATACCTCAAAGGCGATGGGTCCGGACAATATCTCCCCGTGGGTTCTTCGGGAAGGAGCTGAGGTACTGAGTGTGCCACTTACCATAATATTCAACACATCCCTTGAAACTGGGCAGCTACCTGAGATATGGAAAAAGGCCAACGTAGTCCCCATTTTTAAAAAGGAGACAGAAAAGAGGCACTAAACTATAGACCGGTGTCACTTACGTGTATAGTGTGCAAAGTCCTGGAGAAAATCATCAGGAAAAGAATGGTGGAACACCTTGAGCTGAACAGGATAATAAACACCAGACAGCACGGATTCCGGGAAGGCAAATCCTGTGTAACAAACCTCCTAGAGTTCTATGATAAAGTAACAGAGGTAAGGCAGGAGAGAGAAGGGTGGGTTGATTGCATTTTCCTGGACTGCAGGAAGGCCTTCGACACAGTTCCTCACATGAGATTAGTAAAGAAGTTGGAAGAACAAGCAGGTATAACAGGAAGGGCACTGGAATGGATCAGGGAATACCTCAAAGGGAGGCAACAACGGGTCATGGTGCGTGGTGAGGTATCACAGTGGGCGCCTGTGACGAGCGGTGTACTGCATGGGTCAGTCCTAGGACCAGTGTTATTCCTGGTATATGTAAATGACATGACGGACGGGATAGACTCAGAAGTGTCTCTATTTGCGGATAATGTGAAAATAATGAGGAGAATCACATTGGAAGAGGACCAGGCAGGGCTGCAAACAGACCTGGACAAGCTCGACATCTGGTCTAGCAACTGGCTTCTCGAATTCAATCCCTCCAAATGCAAAATCATGAGGATCGGAGAAGGGCAAAGAAGACCGCTGACAGAGTACAAGCTAGGCGGACAAAGGCTACAAACCTCGGCAAAGGAGAAAGACCTTGGAGTGAGTATAACGCCAAGCACGTCTCCGGAGGCACACATCAACCAGATAAATGCGGCAGCATATGGGCGACTGGCAAACCTAAGATTAGCGTTCCATTACCTTAACAAGGAATCGTTCAAGACACTGTATACCGTGTACGTCAGGCCCATACTAGAATATGCAGCACCAGTCTGGAACCCACACCTGGTCAAGCACGTAAAGAAACTAGAGAAAGTGCAAAGGTTTGCGACAAGGTTAGTTCCACAACTCAGGGGTCTGTCTTATGAAGAAAGGTTGAGGGAAATAGGACTAACAACACTGGAGGAAAGAAGGGTCAGAGGAGACATGATAACAACATACAAAATACTGCGGGGAATTGACAAGGTAGACAGTGACAGGATGTTCCAGAGAGGGAACACAGAAACAAGGGGACACTACTGGAAGCTGAAGACTCAGATGAGTCAAAGGGATGTTAGGAAGCATTTCTTCAGCCACAGAGTAGTCAGGAAGTGGAATAGTCTAGAGAAAGATATAGTGGAGGCAGGAACCATACATAGTTTTAAGACAAGGTATGATAAAGCTCATGGAGCAGGGAGAGCAGAGACCCAGTAGCAGACATCGAAGAGGTGGGGCCAGGAGCTGAGTCTCGACCCCTGCAACCACAATTAGGTGAGTACTCACTGGCTTAGACCTGACCACCTGGAGCTAACCTTCTCCAGGTAAACTCCAGGTAGTCAGGTTACTTCCACTTAAGGAATTAGTACGGAATCTGACCTAGTAGCACAAGCTAGTCAGGTCCAACTCACACCCACTCATGTATTTATCTAACCTATTTTTAAAACTACACAACGTCCCAGCCCCTATGACGGTACTCGGAAGTTTGTTCCACTCATTCACAACTCTATTACCAAACCAGTGCTTTCCTATATCCTTCCTGAATCTGAACTTTTCCAACTTGAAACCATTGCTGCAAGTCCTGTCTTGGCTGGATATTTTCAGCACGCTATTTACATCCCCTTTATTTATTCCTGTTTTCCATTTATACACCTCAATCATATCCCCCCTAATTCTACGACTTTCAAGAGAGTGCAGATTCAAGGCCCTCAGTCTATCCTCATAGGAAAGATTTCTGATACATGGGATCAACTTTGTCATCCTCCTCTGTACGTTTTCCAGTGCATTTATATCCATTCTGTATTGCAGTGACCAGAACTGTGCAGCATAATCTAAATGAGGCCTAACCAAAGATATATAGAGTTGAAGAATAACCTGAGGACTTCTATTACTTATACAGGCATATGGTCACTGTCTTGAACACTATGTGCTGAATTGTCCACTTATTGAGGAATATAGAGATAGACAGTATAATAACCTATGTGACATGTCAAGATATCTTATTAGTGAAGGTAGGATACCACTTATACTAAGCAAATTTTCTAAATTTGCTTGTAACAGATAAGTGAACTGTAGATATAAATCCAAATTAATTTCCATGAACGTGCCTATCTGTGCTCATGATAATGCGAGCACAGATGGGCATGTTTGTGGAGCAACTTGCAATGTGAACAGACTGACTGATGTTGTAGGCTTGGCTACAGGTACTTCTGACAGTTTGGGAGACACAGATGATGATCAAACTAAATGCAAGTTATGTGATCGATCATGTGGTCACTGTCTTGAACACTATGTGCTTAA
This sequence comes from Cherax destructor, assembly GCA_009830355.1. Taxonomy (NCBI): domain Eukaryota; kingdom Metazoa; phylum Arthropoda; class Malacostraca; order Decapoda; family Parastacidae; genus Cherax; species Cherax destructor. The sequence goes on from WNWK01021970.1 coordinate 18,718, forward strand.
TTGTGCACTTATTGAGGAATATAGAGATAGTATAATAACCTATGTGACATGTCAAGATATCTTATTCATGAAATAAGATACCAATTGTACTAAGCAAATTTCCTAAATTTGCTTGTAACAGATAATTGAAATGTAGATATAAACCCAAATGTACAATTGTTAACCCCTTTGGCAAAGAACTACAGACCAATAGCACTAACGTCCCATATCATAAAAATCTTTGAAAGGGTTCTAAGAAGCAAGATCGCCACTCATCTAGATAACCATCAATTACACAACCCAGGGCAGCATGGGTTTAGAGCAGGTCACTCCTGTCTGTCCCAACTACTGGACCACTATGACAAGGTCCTGGATGCTCTAGAGGACAAACAGAATGCAGATGTTATATACACAGACTTTGCAAAAGCCTTTGATAAGTGTGACCATGGTGTGATAGCACACAAAATGCGTGATAAAGGAATAACAGGAAAAGTTGGTAGATGGATCTATAATTTCCTAACAAGTAGAACACAAAGAGTAGTAGTCAACAGAGTAAAGTCTGAGGCAGCTAATGTGAAAAGCTCTGTTCCACAAGGCACAGTACTCGCTCCCATCCTGTTCCTCATCCTCATATCGGACATAGACAGGGATATAAGCCACAGTGCCGTGTCTTCCTTTGCAGATGACACCCGAATCTATATGACAGTGTCCACCATTGAAGACACTGCAAGACTCCAAGCAGACATAAACCAAATCTTTAAATGGGCTGCAGAAAACAATATGAAGTTCAATGATGAAAAATTTAAATTACTCAGATACGGAAAACGTGAGGAAATTTAAATCTCATCGGAGTACAAAACAAATTCCAACCACACAATAGAGCGAAAAACTAATGTCAAAGACCTGGGAGTGATCATGTCAGAGGATCTCACCTTCAAGGACCATAACACTGTAGCAACCACATCTGCTAGAAAAATGACATGATGGATAATGAGAACCTTCAAAACCAGGGATGCAAAGCCCATGTTGACACTTTACAAATCGCTTGTTCTATCTAGGCTGGAATATTGCTGCACACTAACTGCACCTTTCAAGGCGGGTGAAATTGCTGACCTTGAAAATGTGCAGAGAACCTTCACGGCACGCATAACTGCGATAAACCACCTCAATTACTGGGAACGCTTGAAGTTTCTAAACCTGTACTCCCTAGAACGCAGGCGGGAGAGATACATTGTTATATACACGTGGAAAATTCTCGAGGGATTAGTACCAAACTTGCACACGAAAATCACTCCCTACGAAAGCAAAAGACTCGGCAGGCGATGTAACATCCCCCCAATGAAAAGCAGGGGTGCCACTAGCACGTTGAGGGACAACACAATAAGTGTCAGGGGCCCAAGATTGTTCAACTGCCTCCCAGCATACATAAGGGGGATTACCAACAAACCCCTGGCTGTCTTCAAGAAGGCACTGGACAGGCACCTAAAGTCGGTACCTGACCAGCCAGGCTGTGGTTCGTACGTTGGACTGCGTGCGGCCAGCAGTAACAGCCTGGTTGATCAGGCTCTGGTCCAACATGAGGCTTGGTCACAGACCGGGCCGTGGGGGCGTTGACCCCTGGAATTCTCTCCAGGTAAACTCCAGGTTTGGGGCCTAGTGCCTAGGCCTTTTGTGTATCCATATGCTCTTGCGCTACCGTCCACAGGATGGATATGGGGTGCACAATAAACTAGCCACTTCGGTAGCAAAATCTAATCTATACCTCTTGATATGAAGCCAAGGATTCTGTTAGCTTTATTGCGAACACTTATGCACTGTTGTCTTGGTTTCAGATTACTGCTAACCAGAACTCCTAAATCCTTCTCGCAATCACAAGTATTAAGATCTACATTATTCAGTTTATATGTGGCATGGTTATTGTCCTGCCCAACATTTAGAACTTTGCATTTGTCTACATTAAACTGCATCTGCCACTTCTCCGACCACTGCATCAGTCTATTAATAATAATAATAATAATAATAATAATAATAATAATAATAATAATAATAATAATAATTTTTATTTCATCGCAATTTTACATAGAGATTTACATAGAAGTGCAAGGAGAGCCACTGACATGCCAGGGCATAACGGGCATGCCTGGAGTGCTCTAATGTCCTCATTAGAATGAATTGGACGGCCTATTTTGGTGTCATCAGCAAATTTGCTTATGTTGCTATTTATTCCCTCATCTATGTTGTTTATATAAATTGTAAACAGGGGGCCCAAAACTGACCCCTGTGGGACACCGCTTGAGACGTGCCCCATTCTGATTTCTCCCCATTTATGCAAACTCTCTGCCGCCTATTTGTCAACCATGCCTCTACCCAGGAAAAAATTTCTCCTATTCCATGTGCCTTAAGTTTCATCAATAGCCTCTGATGTGGAACTCTATCGAAAGCCTTACTGAAGTCCATATACACAATATCATATTCATTACCATGATCTACCTCCTCAAACACCTTAGTGAAAAAAGTTAGTAAATTCGTAAGACAGGAACGCCCCTTAGTAAAACCGTGTTGAGATTCATTAATTAATTTATGCCTTTCAAACGAAACACCACTACAGCCTATTGATACAGTAAACAAGATAAATGACTTTTTCTCAACCATAGGCTCAAATCTTGCCAGTAAAATCCCAGATACCAATGCCCGAGCAAGTGATTACCTAGATGGGAATTTCCCATCCTCCTTATATCTTACACCTACTGAACCCACTGAAGTCACCACGATAATCAAGTCACTTAAAAGTAAATCAGGACATCTGTCTCAAGTCCCACCATTAATATACAAACGAGCTGCTCATTTCCTTTCACATCCTATTTCATTACTTTTTAACAAATCATTAGAAACTAGCACTTTCCCGACACTCCTCAAAACAGCAAGGGTTACACCAATACACAAAGGTGGTGACCCCACAGACGTAAACAACTATAGGCCTATATCAAATCTACCGTTGCTATCCAAAATCTTCGAGAAACTTGTGCACAAGAGATTATACTCGTTCATAAAGACACAAAGCATACTCATCCCCTGCCAATTTGGCTTCAGGAAAAATAAAAGCACTAACGATGCAATAGTAAAAATGATAGACCTGCTTTACACAGCACTCGAAAATAAGGAATATCCATTAGGACTTTTTATTGACCTAAGGAAAGCTTTCGACACAGTAAACCACGGCATCCTACTCCACAAACTTGACCACTATGGAATAAGAGGTCATGCACTAGCATACTTCAAATCCTACCTCACTAATAGGTATCAGTATGTCACTATTAAAGACACATCCTCCACGACACGACCACTTGACACCGGAGTACCGCAAGGAAGTGTCCTTGGTCCCCTGCTCTTCCTCTTATACATCAATGGCCTTCCCAATGTATCACAACACCTGAAACTAATACTTTTTGCTGACGACACAACTTATGTCATCTCCCACACAAAGAACTTGATATTCCAAGCATCAGAGATCGTGTTACTGAAAGAAATATCCTAATTGGGGTTAATATGCTCAGGCAAGCCCATTCAAACCCATGCACAGAAGCCCTCCAAACTTTCCTCAGCACTGGTGAACATCCCTCCAGATGGATCGAAAAACTGGAACCGACCTCCGCATGAATCAGATACATGATCTGTGGCAAGTAAGGCAACAGCGGCACTTCTCCGCTCCATGGAATATTACCCCATTCCAAACTACCATCCCTCCATTTCCCCCCAAACTACTTCTTAAATCACAACCAAAGCTTCGCCTTGAAGCCAAACATGATGCCTTAAACTGTATTGATAATTTAGCCAAACAGCACACTCTCTCACAAATTATTTACGTTGATGGTTCTGTTCACCAATCCACTGGTGCAGCTGGTAGTGCTGCTGTTGTCATACAGAGTGATGGCTCTCTTAAAGAAATTGGAGCACGCATCAATAACTGGGCCTCTACCCTTCAGACAGAACTGTTTGCCATACTCCTTGCACTCAAATGCGTCCATGTATCTAAGGTTAACTCTCTAATTGTAACTGATTCTCTGTCATCCATAAATGCTCTCAACTCATCAAGTATAACTTGTAGCATGCTCGTGTCAGAAGCCAGGCACAGGTATGGTAGGATTCTGGATAGTAGAGTCAGAGTGCACATGCTGTGGATTCCATCTCACATTGGTCTTCAGATGCATGATAGAACTGATAAATTGGCTAAGTTTTATGCTTTCAAAGAGGGGATAGATTACAATCTTGGCTTGTCAGTTAGCAGTTTGAGAACAATAATACGAAAAGAACTTCAACTGAATTTTATTGACTTAAGACTCAGGGAGTTTGACACCAGTCAGTCCATCTATCATCATTCTATCATGCAGGAGGAGCCACATGTCTATGGTGCATCCAACAAAATAAGCAGACTCTTGGATGTCACTACCGCCCGCCTCCGGCTGGGTTACAAGTATCTTTGGCAGGTTAAATCACCACCACCAGATGTAGACCAAACAAGATGTAAACTTTGCCAGTTGGATTATTGTCACACCCTGCGTCATTATGTACTGGAGTGCGATAAAATTAATGAATTCAGAGACTACTCATTCAGAAATGTTCAAGATATGTCAAAGTATTTTATCCACAGTGGTATATTACAGACCATTCTGGAAAAATACCCTGACTTTGCTCCCTGTAAATAAAGCATTGACACGTGTGTGTGTGTGTGTGTGTGTATGTACATGTGTGTATGTGTATGTGTGTATGTATATACATGTATGCGTGTGTATGTGTATATGTATATGTGTGTGTGTGTGACCCAACAATTAAAATTTGCACCAATAACTCATTACAGTTGTGGCTGGGTGTAGACTAATAGATTGCTCATTGCTTTATAATTTGTTCATGAGTGCAACCATGTACAGACGTAAGTAAATTTACTTACATGATTCATTACCTTGTAACTAGTGAATTAATTACCATTGTACCTTGTTCAGCTATCAAAACTTTGGGGCCCAGTCTCTGGACCCTATATATACCTCTGTAATCTGCAAATACCTTTGTAACTTGTCATGATTGTGACCATCTGAGTTCATTACCTTTGTAACTTGCTCAGCCATCAAACTTTGAGGTCCAGTCCCTGGACCCATTATGTACCTCTGTAATCTTTTGACTACCGCCCACAGGATGGGTATGGGGTGCATAATAAAGATATCAAACTAACAAACTAACTCCCACACAAATCTTGCCGCCACACATAATAAAAATATCAACATGGATGACAGCCAATAAACTTCCACTCAACACTGATAAGACCTTCTATATTATGTTTGGCAACAGAGCAGGTGATCCACAATTAAACATTAAGATCAACACTACACCTATTGCTAAACATAACGAGGGCAAATTCCTGGGCCTTCACCTTGACAGCAACCTGAAATTCAGCACCCATATCCAACACATAACAAAGAAAGTGTCCAAAATTGTGGGGAGCCTCTCTAAGATACGGTATTATGTACCACATTCAGCCCTACTCACACTATACTATTCACTCATCTATCCCTACCTCACATATGCCATTTGTGCATGGGGATCAACAGCAATTACCCACCTAAAGCCAATAATAACCCAACAAAAAGCCGCAGTAAGAATTATCATGCAATCCAACGCTAGGCAGCACACCCCCCCACTCTTCAAAGACCTAAACCTACTCACTGTTCAGAACATCCATACTTACTACTCTGCTACCTACATTTATAGAACCATAAATTCCAACTTTAACCCTGAGCTAAAACACTTTCTTGACAGTTGTGACAGGACCCATAGACATAATACCAGACATAAACATCTCTTTGACATTCCCCGTGTCCGACTAAATCTATACAAAAATTCAATGTGCATAAAAGGACCTAAAATCTGGAACTCCCTGCCTGAAAACTCTAGAACTGCAGACACAATCTCCACTTTCAAAAGTACCGTTAAAAAACATCTTATCTCACTTACGCACCCAACCGGTAGCTAACCACATGAACACTACTTTATCTTGCACATATCCACATCAAAAGACACTTACTGATATCTGTGATTCCCCTTAATTTCACATGACTGACCAAAATTCTAATACAGCTATTGCTTCATAATTCTTAAGCTAGTCATAAGTTTGCCTATGACACTCCAATATAGAAACGGTATTATGCCAATACATCACATTTACCATTAATATATAAACTAATTGTTAAATTCTTTATACTAATTGTTCAATTCTTAAATGTTTAAATTTCAATACCTCAATATTGTAAACCTAATTAGTCACTACAATTACCTAACCTTACTATCAGTATAATCATTGTGTCACTATTGAGTAAGACCTATCATAAGACTGCCTGAAAAGCCTAGGCATACCTAGGCATATTATTGGCCATCTTGTAATATCTACTTCATAAAATGTACATTACTATAATTACACCCCACTCTGTATATTACTTGAAATAAAAGTCTGGCATGGAAAGGTATAAATTAAATAAAATAACCAGGAAAAAGACTGGCAATGTTGCTCATCCCTTTCCACTTGAAAAAGCAAATGACCTCATAAATGAATGGTCCAAAATCTCCAGGCATGAAAACCTGCCATCTCATATTAGAGAAAACTTAGAGAGTGCTTCTGAAGAAATGTTGGAACTGATTAATTTTATGAGCCAAAATATTGATGAGAGTGATTGCCTCTTCACAGAGTATGAATTAGATACCGCATTAACTAAAGGTCGATCAACTGCTCCTGGAGAGGATGGTATAACCTATGATATTCTCAGAACTTTAAGGCATGTGCCTAATAATCCTTTGTTGGCACTGTATAATACCAGTTACATTGAGGGAGTTCTTCCTACTTCCTGGACCAATAGTCTCATTGTGCCTATCCCTAAGCCCCAACAGCCTGATACATTTAGACCGATCTACTTAACTAGCTGTCTTTGTAAAATTTTTGAAAGAATGATACTTAACAGACTGTATTATAGAATCAGACACCAACTCTCTCCCTCCCTCTATGGGTTCATGAAAGGTAAGAGTGTGCAAAATTGTATCTCCACCTTTCTCACCTCACACACCTCTACTAGTTTTACCACATTTCTTGATCTAAAATCTGCATTTGATATCGCGAACAGAACTGTTATACTACATGAACTAGCCAAAATGAATATTGGTGGTAGCCTACTCTGCTGGATAATAGGATACCTGTCAAACAGAGTATCCTCTGTCCTCTACCAAGGCTTTAGAAGCGAGTCTAAAGAAATGTCCCTAGGTACACCGCAGGGAGGAGTTCTCAGGCCCATGCTATTTAATATTCTGATTAATGCTCTGATTAATGCTTTACCTGCCTCACCTAAACATATATCTATAAGCTATGCTGATGACATCATGATTCATACAACAGGGCATAAAAAGATGAGTACCGTTCTTAATGTAATCGACTAGGCCTCTTAATATCTTCCTCTAAAACAAAGATATTAACAAGCAAACGACATCCCCCACCCATCTATTTGCAGGGTGAAAACATTAGCTACGTTAAAACTTACAGATATCTTGGTGTAGATGTACCCTTTACCAAATCTACTATACCACAACTAAATAAAAAATACAAAGATAGACTAAATGCTCTTAAAGCTGTTGCTGGCTACAACCCCAACTATGGTGCTAATGTGAGAATCGCAAGAATGATGTACATAGCCTATATTAGGTCCTTAATTGATTATGCTGCTCCCATGTTGATATTAGCTCGAGAAAGTTTTCTCCGACCCTTGGAGTTAATGCAAAATGAAGCTCTCAGAATTATTCTTGCCTGTCCCAAATCTACAAAGGTTCTTAATATGAGGAAGGAGCTTGGTATTATTAGTATCAGTGATAGGATTGTTGAGATTAACACTGTACTTGGTATTAGAATGTTAAGAAATGAACCAGACACTGTCACAATGAATCTTACTAAATGTCTAGAAGTAAATACTCACAGATCTAAATGGATTGTGAAAACATGCAATTACATTAAGTTTTACAAGTTAGTTTGATATCTTTATTATGAACCCCATAACTATCCTGTGGGCGGTAGTCAAAAGATTACAGAGGTACATAAAGTTTTACAACCTGCATGAACTGTATCACTGTAGGCAACAAGAGCATTTCACCCCTCCATGGAAGATGTGTTCATTTAATATCACATACCTGCAAGTCCCTCCCAAGAAGCTCATTGCTAGTAATCCCTTCCTTAAATCACTTGTTAGATTAGATTTTGCCACCGAAGTGGCTAGTTTATTGTGCACCCCATATCCATCCTGTGGACGGTAGCGCAAGAGCATATGGATACACAAAAGGCCTAGGCACTAGGCCCCAAAGGGGTTAACAATTGTACATTTGGGTTTATATCTACATTTCAATTATCTGTTACAAGCAGGTATCTTATTTCATGAATAAGATATCTTGACATGTCACATATCAACATGGGAGCAGCATAATCAATTAAGGACCTAATATAGGCTATGTACATCATTCTCGCGATTCTCACATTAGCACCATAGTTGGGGTTGTATCCAGCAACAGCTTTAAGAGCATTTAGTCTATCTTTGCATTTTTTATTTAGTTGTGGTATAGTAGATTTGGTAAAGGGTACATCTACACCAAGATATCTGTAAGTTTTAACGTAGCTAATGTTTTCACCCTGCAAATAGATGGGTGGGGGATGTCGTTTGCTTGTTAATATCTTTGTTTTAGAGGAAGATATTATGAGGCCTAGTCGATTACAAATTGCTTGAACTTCATTAAGAACGGAACTCATCTTTTTATGCCCTGTTGTATGGATCATGATGTCATCAGCATAGCTTATAGCTATATGTTTAGGTGAGGCAGGAAGAGCATTTAGGAGGGCATTAATCAGAATATTAAATAGCATGGGACTGAGAACTCCTCCCTGTGGTGTACCTAGGGACATTTCTTTAGACTCGCTTCTAAAGCCTTGGTAGAGGACAGAGGATACTCTGTTTGACAGGTATCCTATTATCCAGCAGAGTAGGCTACCACCAATATTCATTTTGGCTAGTTCATGTAGTATAACAGTTCTGTTCGCGATATCAAATGCAGATTTTAGATCAAGAAATGTGGTAAAACTAGTAGAGGTGTGTGAGGTGAGAAAGGTGGAGATACAATTCTGCACACTCTTACCTTTCATGAACCCATAGAGGAGGGGAGAGTTGGTGTCTGATTCTATAGTACAGTCTGTTAAGTATCATTCTTTCAAAATTTTACAAAGACAGCTAGTTAAGGAGATCGGTCTAAATGTATCAGGCTGTTGGGGCTTAGGGATAGGCACAATGAGACTATTGGTCCAGGAAGTAGGAAGAACTCCTCAATGTAACTGGTATTATACAGTGCCAACAAAGGATTATTAGGCACGTGCCTTAAAGTTCTGAGAATATCATAGGTTATACCATCCTCTCCAGGAGCAGTTGATCGACCTTTGGTTAATGCGTTATCTAATTCATACTCTGTGAAGAGGCAATCACTCTCATCAATATTTTGGCTCATAAAATTAATCAGTTCAAACATTTCTTCAGAAGCACTCTCTAAGTTTTCTCTAATATGAGATGGCAGGTTTTCATGCCTGGAGATTTTAGACCAGTCATTTATGAGGTCATTTGCTTTTTCAAGTGGAAAGGGATGAGCAACATTGCCAGTCTTTTTCCTGGTTATTTTATTTATACCTTTCCATGCCAGACTTAAAGGGGTAGACCTATTTAATCCATTAACGAATTGTTCCCATTCCTGTTGCCTAAGTTCTTGCTTTCTATTTCTTGCATGTGTTAGTGCAGCTTGGAATGTTCTGAGAAGGTCTGGGGTTCTACACTCACGGTATGCTTTACCAATCCTCCTAGCTGCATGTGTTAGATTGCGTAGCTGTGGGTCATTATAATATTTACATTGGTTTTTATTGTCATTTCTAGTGGAAGGTTTATGTTGTCTTTTCCTGCCCACTTGATCTGTGAGTACAGTCTCAATAGCTGTAACTAGATCATCATTGAATTTTTGTGTGCCAGTGGGCTCATAATCTTTATACCATTGATCCAAGTGGTTAATAAAGTTTTCTCTGTGTTCTGGGTTGAGAATAAGTTTCCTCCTTCTGTATTTAGCTCCTTGGTTGCTTGAGATATGATCAAGATTGACAGTTGTGAGTCTTGGGAAGTGATCAGATAGAAGATCATCAACTATAACAGAGTCATGCATCGTATATGACGTATTAAATCCAAGGCACAGATCTAGTATGCTCCATATAGTGAGTGGGCTCAATAGTGCCTACAATACGAACATTATCATGCTTATTTAGAAATTTGACTAGTTTAGTTCCATTGGTGTTTGTTATAGACCCACCAATATTCTTATGTCTGGCATTAAAATCTCCAAGTATGAGGGTAGGTTCACTATTGATGCGATCTGGTAAAGCATCAGGTCGAAGCTGGTTTGCTGGGGCATAAAGGTTAAAGATGTTTATGGAAAAGTCGCCTGCGTATACTCTGACACCATGATACTGCATGTTTACTCGACTCTGCAGGGTAAGGAGTGAATGTGGCAAGTTCTTTCTGACATACATCACACAACAGTTGGTTGACCTTAAGTTATACGCTGCATATCCAGACAGCTTTGGTGGAGGTACTCCTTCTTTCAGTCTACATTCCTGCAAACAGATGACATCAATATTCTTGGTTGCACTAATATGATGTAAGTCAGGCAACCGCTTCCTAATAGAAGCAATGTTCCATGAAAAAATTTGTAATCTATCCATTGTAGTGAGTTATTACAATCTCTTGTTCATAAGATGGTAAGACTACATGTATTATGCTTTGCCTACAGTGTGCAGACACTTAAGAGCAAATAGCATAGTTTGTACATGCTTAAAGCAACTGCTCAAGAAGAAATTTCTCACCTAGCTGGTAGTAATTAGTTATCTCAAGTTATATACACTGATGGATCTAAACAGGAGTCTTCTGGCAGGGCTGCATCTGCTCTGGTTGCCACCTCCCTAGTTAAGAACAATAATAATTTTTTTGAACTAGGCATAAGAATTAACAACTGGGCATCTACACTGCAAACTGAATTGTTTGCAATCCTAATGGCACTAAAGCTAACTTATGACACTGAGCTTGACTCTATCATCATTACTGATTCTATGTCATCATTGAAGGCTCTTGACTCATAATTGGAGAAGCCAGGTATAGATACTCAAAAATCCGGGACAAAGGAATTAATGTCCATTTGCTATGGATTTGCTATGGATTACTCCTTCATGATAAATATGATATGTTAGCCAAGAAGAGCACCCATAAGGAGAATGTAGAATATATAACTTTGGTATATCTGTGTCTAAGATTAGGAATAATATTAGGAGAGAAATAAATAATGAAAATGATAGCTATAGGAATGCAGTTAGAAGCCTGAGTAGATCTATAACCCACTATGATAACATGAACGTAGATAAGTATGTTTATGGAGCAACTTGCAATGTGAACAGACTGACTGATGTTGTAGTGGCCAGGCTTTGGCTTGGCTACAAGTACTTCTGGCAGTTTGGGAGATACACAGATGATGATCAAACTAAATGCAAATTATGTGATCAGGCATATGGTCACTGTCTTGAACACTATGTGCTGAATTGTCCACTTACTGAGGAATATAGAGATAGACAGTATAATAATCTATGTGACATGTCAAGATATCTTATTAGTGAAGGTAGGATACCACTTATACTAAGCAAATTTCCTAAATTTGCTTGTAACAGATAAGTTAACTGTATATATAACCAAATTAATTTCTATGAACGTGCCTATCTGTGCTCATGATAATGCGAGCACAGATGGGCATTTTGTGGAGCAACTTGCAATGTGAACAGACTGACTGATGTTGTAGTGGCCAGGCTTAGGCTTGGCTACAGGTACTTCTGACAGTTTGGGAGACACAGATGATGATCAAACTAAATGCAAATTATGTGATCAGGCATATGGTCACTGTCTTGAACACTATGCGCTTAATTGTGCACTTATTGAAGAATATAGAGATAGACAGTATAATAACCTATGTGACATGTCAAGATATCTTATTCATGAAATAAGATACCAATTGTACTAAGCAAATTTCCTAAATTTGCTTGTAACAGATAACTGAAATGTAGATATAAACCCAAATGTACAATTGTTAACCCTTTGGGGCCTAGTGCCTAGGCCTTTTGTGTATCCATATGCTCTTGCGCTACCGTCCACAGGATGGATATGGGTGCACAATAAACTAGCCACTTCGTGGCAAAATCTAAATCTTGAAATAAAGAATTTTAATTTGAAAAGATGGCAACAAATTGCCTCAGCAATTATTGATTCCATAAATTTACCAACTATGGAGGTAAGGCTTATTGGTCTATAGTTCAAAGCTAAGAATCTGTCACCTGCCTTGTAAATAGGTATTACATTTGCCCTTTTCCACTTGTCTAGCACTATGCCAGTTTGCAGTGATATATTGAAAAGATTTGCTAAAGGTTTGCTAAGTTCCTCTTTACATTCCTTTAAAACTCTTGTAAACAGTTCATCAGGGCCTGGGGATTTGTTAGGTTTTAATTTCTCTATTTGTCTGAGGACCATGTCACTAGTTACCCCAATCGAGCATAGTCTATTATCTTCCTGTTCAACATAATTTATTATTTCTGGAATTCTGCTAGTATCTTCCTGAGTAAAAACAGAGGAAGTAAGTATTGAAAATTTCACACATATCCTTATCACTGTCTGTGATCTGTCCTGAGTTACTCTTAAGTAGGCCTATCTTGTCCCTAATCTTACTTCTGTATACCTGAAAGAAACCTTTTGGGTTAGTCTTCGAATCCCTTGCGACCTTAGCCTCAATCCCTTTTTGCTTTTCTTATCCCTTTTTTTATTTCTCTCTTTAATTGAAAATATTGATTTCTTATCTGTCCATCCCCTCTTTTGATACGCCTATATATGCCTCTCTTTTGACCAATGAGATGTTTTAATCTATTGTTCATCCATTTAGGATCATTGATGTTAGGAAGCATTTCTTCAGCCACAGAGTAGTCAGGAAGTGGAATAGTCTAGAAAGATATAGTGGAGGCAGGAACCATACATAGTTTTAAGCGAGGTATGATAAAGCTCATGGAGCAGGAGGCAGAGACCCAGTAGCGGACAGCAACATTCCGTAAACTGTGACACTGATTTATTAAACAAACAAAGACAGAAAAAAGAAAGTGATCTGAGCACCGACCTGGAAAAATGAACACCACCAGTGGCCCCACAGTCTGCCTGCGGATCTTCCTATATTTTAAATTGCCAATTTATCAGTTCTATCAGCATCTGAAGACCAAGGGAGATGGAACCCACAGCATGTGCACTCTGACTCTTTCCAGTCCTCCCAAACCTGTGCCGGGATCATTTCTTTTGTCAAATTTCCCTACTGGGAAAAAAAGTTGTCTGGGCAGCTAGAACTCGCTGGGAAAACGCTATTGGCACCAAAACCCCCTGACCCATAGTCAGGCCCACCCCCAATTAGCCCACCTAGGTAATTTCCCAGCCCCATGAAGTCCTATGATAAAGACACCCAAATTAATAAAACTGCTTTATGAGAGGTATTGGGGGGGGGAAAAAAAAAAAAAAAACAAAAAAAGTGACCATAAAACTTACACGCCCGAAGGGTAACTTAGAAAATCCTCTTATCTTTGAAGACTGAAAAAAAGGGGATTTTTAAAAAAAAAAAAAAAATTCCGAATCAGCTAGCAATTTTCGATTCTGGGAAATATCATTGACCTGTTTCATGTTGTATTACTGTTAATAAAAACAGTTGAAAAAAATTTCCCCCAAAAAAAGATGTTTTTTTGGGGTTTTTTTGAAATGTCAGTAAGGGGGGATTCCTCGATTAGCACGAAAAGTTTTCAATGGGCTTTTGGCCCCCACATGGTCCTCAAAATTCGATGGTCCCAAAAACCCCATGTAAGTTTTTTTTTTTTAAAACTTTTTTAAGTATATTTTTGGGGGTAAAAGGGTTCTTTTTTATTCTTTTGGGGGTAAATTCGTTTTGGGAATGGCATTGAACAGCATTCTAACGAAAAATATCATAACTCGATCCACTGTATCTCCCTTTTTAAAAAATGGGGGTTTAAATTTACATCTGAATAATTGCATCATTCATGCTTTTTTTTTTTTCCTAAACTCAAACTGGGAGGGGTTCAGAAAAGGGATAGGAGGGAGGGTGTTTTTTTATGTTTTTTTGAAGTTTTGGGGATAACGGCAATTAGATATTGGTCTGAATATTTGTTGGGGATCACTCAAGATCAGGATTACCTTTGTCTTAGTATGGTGGAAAAGTTTAAGATTCAACAATTTGTTTAAAAAATTTTGCAATAATAGGGGGACACATGAGCTGCTTTTGTATACATGATTTGGTGGAATTTTTTAGGTCTCCTGCCTTGTTTTTTTAATGATTTAAATTATGAGACTTCAGTAGGTTTGTTGGTACTACAGTAAGGGGTTTTTATTACAGGTTTTATACATTTTTGGTTATTGCACTAAT
>WNWK01021971.1:0-33294 GCA_009830355.1 Cherax destructor
CCAAACATTCATCCAGAACTGGTATTCCTCCAATTAACCGGGATAACTTAACTTACTGGGTGAATGAAACAGATTTTAAAAAAAGGGAGGGTTCAAATCCTCCCTCCACTACAACTGTACACACAAAACCAGGGGGTTCAACCCTTATTATTTTTACGGATAAATTTGCCCGGGAGGGTTCACCCACCCACCAACCAGTAAGGAGAAGGGGAACACTTGCCCAAACCCCCCTTTTTCCCCTATAATAAAAGAGGTCCTAATGACAGTTCCCTTGATAAAACATACAAAGAACTCAATGAAGAAGATTTATCACGGGAAAATCTGGGAAAACCCTTAGAGTCTTTTCCCTTAAAATAATCTTCAAGCTCAAAAAAAAGGGTAAGAAGTAACCAACATCCCCCTTTGACGGACTAACATAAACAAAAAAAAGAAATTAACAATCCCCAAAATCCTTTTCCTTATCTGGGTCCTACTATAGTAAATGAATACTTATGAAGGGTGGCAACCGTCGGTGGTGGGAGCTTTTTGGGTGCCCCCATAACTGTTGGGGAGTTCCAAAATTTTGCCAGGTGTCCCCGGCTCGGGTCCAGAGTAGCGCCGAGTCGTGTTCGGGCCGAACCCTGGAAAGGTCGCCACTTGTGAAGGTTGTCCCAATCTTCTCGGGAAAAGAAAAATAGAAAAGACTAAAAAAAAAAATAAACATTTTATTTTAATAAAACCCAATTGAAATAAAAAAATAAAAAAATTTGATTAGAAAAAATATTTTAATTTTCCCGGGGCACCCCCGGGAAAATGATAATTTGAAATGTATTTCATAGGGAGTGGATAGAATAACTCAATTAAGGATAATGAGCCCATATAATTGAAATTAAAAAAACTTTTCACGAAATTAATTTTCGGGCCGCCTACAGAGGGGGTCCCGTAAAAAGGGGTTAAAATTTGAATGTTGCAAATTTGCAATTGTTAAAAAAAACAAAATAAGTTTTTTTCTATTTTATTATACTAATAGACAATATCAAAAACAAATGGAATTTGTTTCCAAACATTTTGTGGGGTATAAAAATTAAAAAAGAAACCCAAAAAAACAACATGGACACATTGAAAAGGGATAAAATTTTTAAAGCCCCATTTTCCCTGAATTTCCTAAAAAAAACAATCATTCTTGACCCTTTTAATTGCTACAATGAAAGGCTAGGGAAGCAATTTCTTTCCTTCTTGATGTGATTTCCCTTGCAAAAGGGCCAAAAATGAGGGTGCCCTGATTTTTGTTTTGCTGCAATAATTGCATGTAAATATTCTCCCTTGGGCCAGTGCCCCAGCATTTTATAAAACCTATCATTTTGGTCAAACCCACACTGTCATCAGGCCTTTCTCCTTGGTACTGAAATTGGGGGATGGAACGGGTTCTGGTTCTGGATCTGAGTCATTTTCCCCAAAATGCAGAGATATTTGAACTTTTTTTGGAAGGGTTCAAAAGGGGGAAAAATTTCCCTCATTGATCTGGAAGGGCAAAAGAATGTTTTTACACACCCAGACCCCCAAGGGAATTCATATATGCCCCAGAAATTTTTATATAAATATTTATTTACTGAAATTTAAAATGGGGCCCCTGCCGGGCGGGACCGCCTTCAGGTCCTCTTTTTTTGCATTTTTTTTCCAAATTTAGGTACACCATATTATGCATATCTAACTCCCGATATATATCTCAAAAAAATCCCAAAAAATTCCACACTGGACACAACAATTAGTACTTTTTTAAAAATTGTAGAGAGAAACCCCAAAGGTTTTGAGTGGAACAAGAGCAAAAAATTGGGCCCGGGTGAACCCCGGAAAGTGTTTTCATTTTGGTCTCCAAACCCAAAGGGAAACAGATGCCCTACTTAGCTGGAGCGATCACAGAAGGTTTGGGTTGGTCAGATATAAAAATGGGCCCGATGCGCTTTGGGGGGAAAGGGTGACACGCGCAAAACATGTTTTGGGCCCCAAAACCATCCTGCCCGGTAAAAGGGTTTAAAAAATGAAAAAAGAAAAAAAAAATGAATATGATTCAAAACTAAAATTTTAAATGTGGGGGCGTATCACTGAAGCAATGAATCATAAAGAGAACTCCCTGGTAGTGGTGGTGTTGTTGTTGTTGTTGCCATGTTTTACCAAAACCGACAGTCTTCCAAAACTTTAAAAGTCACATATGATGTAAAAGGGGCTCAGTTGAAAAGGGGCCCCCGGGCGTCCAGTTGCCTGATGTTTCTTTGTCCCCGGGATAATACCGGGGTAATTAGAAATCGTGTTTTTTCCCCCGTTTCTAAAGTTTAGTACGCCGGGCCCCCCACTCCCTTTAATTTCCATGATCCGGGGAAAAGAGGACTGTGAAGGAAACCACAATAATTACTACCACTCTAATTTTAAATTTTCATAGTAGGCATAAGGCCTTTAAAAAAAATGGGGAACTGTAATAATTTTCTTACCAAACCAAGGAGGACATAGCAGAAGTGAAAAGTTTTTAAAAATGAGGAAGTCCCAAAAAAAATTAGAGGAAGCTCTTACATATAATAAGAAGATACGGGAATTCACAGGGGGCGGCGTGGCCGGCCCAAATGATCTCCCGGCCCTCCGGCCCGGGATTAAACCCCTCACCGAGTGAAAAAAGGGGGCAGCAGCGAGACACACCCCACCTAAAACCAAAACAAACTACCACTCAACCATCACTTACATCCCACACTTTCATCACTCATATCTATGGGGCTTTTCCCCCCTATATATATATATATATATATATATATATATATATATATATATATATATATATATATATAACATATATATACAGTGGTATTTCTTTTTTTTTTTTCATTCCGAATGCTGTTCAATGCCATTAAAAACGAATTTTTTCTCCTTAAAAAATGTTGAAAATAGACTTTGTCCCTTTTTGACCCAAAAATTTCACTTACAAAAACATTTAAAAAAAAACCTTTTAAAAAGGGGAGTTTGGGGGGCCATCTGCCGGGGACCACTGTATATATATACAGTAGGCCCTCATTTGTTTTGGTAGTTACGTTCCCCGAAAACGCCCTTTTAGCTAAAATCGTGTTTGATAATTAAAAGAACTTATGGGGAAAAAAAGGGGTTTTTCCTGGG
This sequence comes from Cherax destructor, assembly GCA_009830355.1. Lineage (NCBI taxonomy): Eukaryota > Metazoa > Arthropoda > Malacostraca > Decapoda > Parastacidae > Cherax > Cherax destructor. The sequence goes on from WNWK01021971.1 coordinate 3,136, forward strand.
GTCCCCAAAAAAAAAAAGTTTTTTTTGACCAACAGGGTCTTACAAATATAAGAGAGAATATGTAATTGTAGTTCATTATCGGGTGTATTATTTGTTTTTACTGCTTAAGACTAAAAAGTAACAAAAAAATAGTATTTACCTTAAATTGTGGGTGCTGATGTTTGTGGATGATTGTGAAGAGAGTGGAGATTATGCTGTCCCTACTGGGCTGAGGTGGATAGAAAATTTGGAACGGGGAAGTCGATAGTTGTACTGAGTGTCTCTAACTTTAATAAAGTCTTTTCAGTAAGTCAGTCAAGTCTTTCCCATTAAGCCCAGTCAAGTCATTCATTAAGTAAAGTCAAGTCATTCATTAAGTCAGTAAATTTCATTAAGTCAGTCAAGTCATTCATTAAGTCAGTCAAGACATTCAGTAAGTCAGTCAAGACATTCAGTAAGTCAGTCAAGACATTCAGTAAGTCAGTCAAGACATTCAGTAAGTCAGTCAAGTCATTCATTAAGTCAGTCAAGTCATTCATTAAGTCAGTCAAGTCATTCATTAAGTCAGTCAAGTCATTCAGTAAGTCAGTCAAGACATTCAGTAAGTCAGTCAAGACATTCAGTAAGTCAGTCAAGACATTCAGTAAGTCAGTCAAGACATTCAGTAAGTCAGTCAAGACATTCAGTAAGTCAGTCAAGTCATTCAGTAAGTCAGTCAAGTCATTCAGTAAGTCGTCAGTCAAGTTATTCAGTAAGTCAGTCAGTCAAGTCATTCAGTAAGTCAGTCAGTCAAGTCATTCAGTAAGTCAGTCAGTCAAGTCATTCAGTAAGTCAGTCAGTAAGTCATTCAGTAAGTCAGTCAAGTCATTCAGTAAGTCAGTCAGACAAGTCAGTCAGACAAGTCATTCAGTAAGTCAGTCAAGTCATTCAGTAAGTCAGTCAGTCAAGTCATTCAGTAAGTCAGTCAAGTCATTCAGTAAGTCAGTCAAGTCAGTCAGAACAAGTCATTCAATGTAAGTCAGTCAAGTCATTCAGTAAGTCAGTCAGTCAAGTCATTCAGTCAGTCAGTCAAGGCATTCAGTAAGTCAGTCAGTCAAGTCATTCAGTAAGTCAGTCAGTCAAGTCATTCAGTAAGTCAGTCAGTCAAGTCATTCAGTAAGTCAGTCAGTCAAGTCATTCAGTAAGTCAGTCAGTCAAGTCATTCAGTAAGTCAGTCAGACAAGTCATTCAGTAAGTCAGTCAGACAAGTCATTCAGTAAGTCAGTCAAGTCATTCAGTAAGTCAGTCAAGTCATTCAGTAAGTCAGTCAGTCAAGTCATTCAGTAAGTTAGTCACACAAACTTATGTTTACATCTTTTTGTGTGTACAAAGTAACACTTCATTACAGCCACAGGTTATGTCTTGTCTAATATCTTTTTCTTCGTTAGTTCTAAGACTTAATAAATGCTTAAACATTTTCTTGCCACTTTGAGCAACACTTGTATGCCTACTGGGTGACATGATTGCTAGCAGATACAAGATATAGTAATTTAAAGATCAAAACACAATTCACTCTTATTCTTGACAAACACAGCTGGCTTGACGCGTATGGAATCGAATGCTGGGATGGTAGGTGTTGTTGGGGGAGGGTAGCATGGGAAGGCGGGTGGTCTCCCCAGCTGTTCCACAACATTAGCACCGGCCGCTTGAGGAATGGTTGCTTTTCTTCCTGCAAACTATAAGTTTATTCAGGTATACACAGATACAGTTACAAAGATTATCATACATAGCAGCATATGTGTAGAACCTAGGATAACCCAAACTTTGGGTTATCCTAGGTTCTCTAGGATCTCACAGGTTATCCTAGGTTCTCTAGGATAACACTTTGGGTTATCCTAGGTTCTCTAGGATAACACTTTGGGTTATCCTAGGTTCTCTAGGATAACATCTTTGGGTTATCCTAGGTTCTCTAGAGATAACACTTTGGGTTATCCTAGGTTCTTAGGATAACACTTTGGGTTATCCTAGGTTCTCTAGGATAACACTTTGGGTATCTAGGTTCTCTAGGATAACACTTTGGGTTATCTAGGTTCTCTACACATATGCTGCTATGTATGATAATCAATGTAACTATCTCTGTATACCTGAATAAACTTAGATTTGTGCGAAGGAAAAACAAATTCCCTTTTCCTCAAAGCATGAAAGATTCTTACAGCGGTAAATAACCATGGGCTTACACTTGAAATCACCTGATGCATTACCCAAAAGGAGCAAGGTGAAGCGATCCTTTGCTGTCTTGAAGCCTGGTGCACTTTTCTCTTGCTGACTGATATAAGTTCATGTTTTCATTTTCTTCCAGAAAACACTTGTCTCGTCAGCATTAAACACTTGTTGTGGCTCATAGCCACCCCTTAGTAGGACCCCACTGACTCAATGGTTTAACTACTGCAGGCGACCGCGGGCTCAAAATTTTTTTCCCCCCCAGCGAATCGCGTAATATAAGGTTTACGTCGTGTTAGATAAAAATGTGCCGCAATTCTTCAATCGCGTAATACCCAAAACGCGCAACATAAAGTCGTGCTAAATGAGGGTCTACTGTATATATATACATATATATGGAGAGTAAAACAAAGGTGAAGAGAGTGCAAAAGAAGAGCAGATGAAAGAATGGGAGAGGCTCTGTCAAGAAATTTTGCTGAAAACAAGAAAAAAATTTGGAGTGAGATAAACAAGGTAAGAAAGCCTAGGGAACGAATGGATTTGTCAGTTAAAAACAGAGTAGGTGAGTTAGTAGATGGGGAGCTGGAGGTATTGGGTAGAGGGCGGGAATATTTTGAGGAACTTTTAAATGTCAAGGTGGTAATTTCATGTACTGGCCAGGGAGGTACAACATCGTTTAGGATGAAGAAGAGCAGGATGTGAGTGTGGGGGAGGTGCGTGAGGCATTACGTAGAATGAAAGGGGGTAAAGTAGCTGGAACTGACGGGATCATGACAGAAATGTTAAAAGCAGGGGAGGATATAGTGTTGGAGTGGTTGGTATTTTTGTTTAACCCTTTCAGGGTCCGTGCCGTAGTTCTACGGCTTTGAGTTCAGGGTCTAAACCGTAGTTCTACGTCATGAGCTCAGCTCACTCAGATAAGCTTTGAGCGCAAATTTGGGCCTAGATATGAGAGAATACATCTATGTGGTAAGTGTGCACCACATAAAACAAATCCTGCAGCACACAGTGCATAATGAGAAAAAAAAAACGTAAACCGCAATTTTCGATTAAAACAGCGACTTTGCAGTGTTTTTTCGTATACTTTGTATAGTTGTATTTGCAATTTCTTGGTCTCATTTGATAGAATGGAAGATACATTACAGATATAGAGATGATTTTGATTGGTTTTAGTACTGCAATTGGCTTGAAACTGAGCTCAAAATAGCGGAAATGTTAAATTTTTGCCTATGTTCAAGAGTAAACAAATGACCTCACACGTCTAATACGCACCAGCTGGTGGGTCTAATATACGTTCACAAATGTGGTGATATTATTTGTACAATTATTACAATATTGCATAACAGTTAATCTTCCATTTTTTGGTTTGAATAAAAATTCATTATGTGAATAAAAAATAAAAATGGAATTCATTTGTAAAGACTGAAAACGTAACTAATGAACACAGGAAATGTTAGTTTAGTGCCAGGAAGGCCTGCATTGTTTATTATGCACCCTATTTTGAAATTGGAATATTTTGAACTTTGAGTTAAATTGGCTAAATTACCAATTTCGAATCACTTTATTTTGTAGTTGAAACAGTTGACTGGGCGATTTCTTGTGCTCAATCGATAGAATAGAAGTAATACTAGTGAAATAGCTAAGAATTTGGTCGACTGGAATAATGTAATTGGCCTAAAATGGGAGTCAAAGTCGGCAAAATCGCTGACACATCAAAATTCGTGAGAGCATAATTTCGTCAATTTTCAATCAAATTTCGTACTTTTTGTTTTATTACTTTCAGAAAAAGATTCTCTACCATTTCATAAGAAAAAATAAGAATTTTTTTTTTTAAATTCTTGAACACTGGCACACCACTTCCAAAAATGGCCTTGGACCCTGAAAGAGTTAATAAATGTATGAAAGAGGGAAAGGTACCTAGGGATTGGCAGAGAGCATGTATAGTTCCTTTATATAAAGGGAAGGGGGATAAAAGAGAGTGTAAGAATTATAGGGGAATAAGTTTACTTAGTATACCAGGTAAAGTATATGGCAGGGTTATTATTGAAAGAATTAGAGGTAAGACAGAGAGTAGGATTGCAGATGAGCAAGGAGGCTTCAGAGTGGGTAGGGGATGTGTAGATCAAGTGTTTACAGTGAAGCATATATGTGAACAGTATTTAGATAAAGGTAGAGAAGTTTTCATTGCATTTATGGATTTAGAAAAGGCATATGATAGAGTGGATAGGGGAGCAATGTGACAAATGTTGCAAGTGTATGGAATAGGTAGTAAGTTACTGAAGGCTGTAAAGAGTTTTTATGAGGATAGTGAGGCTCAGGTTAGGGTGTGTAGGAGAGAGGGAGATTACTTCCCAGTAAAAGTAGGTCTTAGACAGGGATGTGTAATGTCACCATTGTTGTTTAATATATTTATAGATGGGGTTGTAAAAGAAGTAAATGCTAGGGTGTTGGGGGAGGGTGGGATTAAATTATGGGAATTAAATGCAAAATGGGAGTTGACACAGTTACTTTTTGCTGATGATACTATGCTTATGGGAGATTCTAAAGAAAAGTTGCAAGGTTAGTGGACGAGTTTGGGAGGGCGTGTACAGGTAGAAAGTTGAAAGTGAACATAGATAAGAGTAAGGTGATGAGGGTATCAAACGATTTAAATAAAGAAAAATTGGATATCACATTGGAGGGAGGGATTATGGAAGAAGTAAATGTTTTCAGATATTTGGGAGTTGACGTGTCAGCGGATGGGTTTATGAAGGATGAGGTTAACCATAGAATTGATGAAGGAAAAAAGGTGAGTGGTGCGTTGAGGTATCTGTGGAGACAAAAAACGTTATCCATGGAGGCAAGGAAGGGAATGTACGAAAGTATAGTGGTACCAACACTCTTATATGGGTGTGAAGCATGGGTTGCAAATGCTGCAGCTAGGAGGAGGCTGGAGGCAGTGGAGATGTCCTGTCTAAGGGCAATGTGATGTGTAAATATTATGCAGAAAATTCTGAATGTGGAAATTAGGAGAAGGTGTGGAATTACTAAAAGTATTTGTCAGAGGGCTGAAGAGGAGTTGTTGAGGTGGTTTGGTCATTTAGAGAGAATGGATCAAAGTAGAATGACTTGGAGAGCGTATAAATCTGTAGGGGAAGGAAGGCGGGGTAGGGGTCGTCCTAGAAAAGGTTGGAGTGAGGGGTAAAGGAGGTTTTGTGGGCGAGGGGCTTGGACTTCCAGCAATCGTGTGTGAGCGTGTTAGATAGGAGTGAATGGAGACGAATGTTTTTTGGGACCTGACGAGCTGTTGGAGTGTGACCAGGGTAACATTTTGTGAAGGGATTCAGGGAAACCAGTTAATTGATTTAGTTGGACTTGAGTCCTGGAAATGGGAAGTACAATGCCTGCACTTTAAAGGAGGGGTCTGGGATAGTGACAGCTGGGAGGGACTATTCTCAGCTGTCATATCTGAGTGCCTCTGCAAAGACAGTGATTATGTATGAGTGTGGTGAAAGTGTTGAATGATGATGAAAGTATTTTCTTTTTGGGGATTTTCTTTTTTTTTTGGGGGTCACCCTGCCTCGGTGGGAGACGGCCGACTTGTTGAAAAAAAAATAATGAACAAATTTTTTCTAGACTTGCATGATAATTGCCAAAGGGGTTTTACAAAAGAAGGTAAGTGTAAAGAAAGGAAATTGAAAGTAAACAAAAAAGAAAGGGGATGAGAGCAAATAGTTATCTTGGCAGTAAACGAGGTAGTCTCAATAATGAAAGATTGAAAGTCACATTAAAAAGGAGTTTGGAGTGAGTGAATGTATTTAGATATTTGGGAGTGGATGTATTGGTATATAGGTCTTTATAAAATGGTACAAAATATAAAGTATGTCGACCCTTTGGGGGTCGACAGGCCTTCTCGGAAACCTGTTCCTGGGGTTGAAATTTTTTTTGGGAAAAAAAAATATTTTTTTCTTATGGAATGATAGAGAATCTTTTTCCGATCATAACGCCACCAAAATTATGAAATTTGATAAAAAACTAACGGAATTATGCTTTCGCGAAGTTAGCGGTATTGATGACATTTACGCATCGGCGATTTCGCCCACTTTGAGCCCTATTTTTGGCAAATTCCAATGTTTCAGTCTACTAAAATTATAGCTATTTCACTAGAACTCTATTTCGTCTATCGATTGAGTACAAGAAACCGCCTATTTACCAATTTCAACTACCCAAAATAGTGGTCAGAAAATGGCAATTTCACACAAATTTCAAAATAGGGTCCAGAATAAACAAGGCAGACATTCCTGGCACTAAAATAACATCTTCTCTGTTCATTAGTCATGTCTCCAGGCCCCTCTTACATTACTTTTGCTTTTCATTTTGAATTTTTATTCTCACAAAAAAATAGAAGATTTAATGTTATGTATACAACTGCATCATTGTATAAATGGTATAAATAATATCAGAGCACTTGTGCATGAATATTAGACTCGCCATTTGATGTATATTGGACGCATGGTGTGATTTGTTTACTCCTGAACATCGTCAAAAACCGAACATTTTCGCTAATTTGAGCTCAATTTCAAGGTACTTGTCATTGTCAAACTAATCAAAATCATCTTTATTTCTGTAATATATCTTCCATTCTATCAAATGAGACCAAGAAAACGAGAATACATCAATAAATACCATACGAAAATAGACTGCAAAGTCGCTGTTTAAAAAAAAAAAACGGTCAGAGTTTTTTCCTCTCATTATGCAGTGTGTGGTGCAGGAGTTTTTTTATACTGTGCACTGACCACATAGACCCATTCTTTCATATGTAGGGCTACCAGCCGTTTCCCACTTAATTTGAGGCCGCTAGAATTTACGTGTACTAGTAAGGCTCCAACCCCTGCTCGTAAAACGTACTAGTACGGCACCGAACCCCAAAGGGTTAAAATTGATTTTGCTCACTGTAAAAAGTAAAGACAGTGCATGATGTAAAGGAAAGAATGCAAGATTTGGGATTCAGAAAGACATTTTTTGACGGTGACACTAAGATTTTGTAATTAAATCTTAACTCTGTACGGTATCTGTGCATTTCAAATACATAAGCATATTTGTAAACATTATAATAATAATAATAATAATAATAATAATAATAATTTTTATTTAGACATGGTACAATGATACATAGTAAGGTAGACATGATACAATGATACATAGTTCAGTATAAAAGAGATGTACATGCCAAAAGCCCCAAATATGCTGTGCATTGCGGGCATTCTTAAGATTAATTAATATTAGACTACATGGTAAAAAGTTATGATTGATAATTTATAAAATTAGTATAATTGTGTATCTAAGCTGTAAAATTTGAGTATAAGTTGAACATAATAATTTATTGATTGTAGCAATGCAATTAATTGAGTGAGATAACAATTTAAAACAATTAGTTGCATTGCAGTTACAGATTACGTGGTCATTATAATGTAAATGTTATAGAAACAGTTAGCTTAGTATGTATTATTCATAACAGGTTTTTACATCTAAGTGATTAATCAGGTTTTTACATTTAAATGATTATTCTACTTTGTTGGGAATGTTTGATATTGTGCATTTAGGTTTGGGCGAGAAGGTGGTTTTTGAGCATCGTTTTGAATTGGGGTACAGGCAGGGTTTCTTTGGCTATGACAGGTAATGAATTCCAAATTTTCGTGCCTTTTATATGCATTGAGTTTTTACATAGTGCTAGATGGACACAGGGAACATCGAGGAGTGATCTGTGTCTAGTCTTATGGTCATGTGTCCTGTTAAAATTGGTAAGGAGAAGTTTGAGTGGTGGGTTAATATTTGCATAGAGTGTTCTATGTATGTAATAGGCACAGTAAAAAGTATGGATGTCTTGTATGGTGAGTAAGTTTAGGTTTTTGAATATTGGTGGAGTATGTTGTCTGGAGTGTGAATTTGTTATCATTCTAATTGCTGCCTTTTGTTGTGTTATTAATGGTCTGAGATGAGTTATTGATGTTGAGCCCCATGCGCAGATTCCATAGGTGAGGTAGGGGTAAATGAGTGAGTGATATAGGGTAAGGAGAGCTGGTTGTGGAACATAGTACCGTATCTTGGATAGTATTCCCACGGTCTTTGAGACTTTCTTGGAAATTTCTTGTATATGTGTCTGAAATTTTAGGTCACTGTCAAGATGGATTCCTAAGAATTTTCCCTCTGTGAGTTTTGTGATATGGGACCCGTTTATCATTATGTTAAGTGGTTCGTTTCTAGCTCTTTTCCCAAACTGGATAAAATAGATTTTGTCAATATTGAGAGTAAGTTTGTTAGTCATCATCCAGGTAGATATTTTCTGCAATTCAGTATTTACAGTGTTGGCTAGTATGTGTAATGTACAGTGGAACCTCGGTTTTCGTTTTTAATTTGTTCCAGAGAGTCTGACGAAAACCAAATTCGACGAAAACTAAAGCCATATTTCCCATAAGAAATATAGTGGAACCCCGAGTTTCGGCTGTAATCCGTTCCAGGAGCAAGGCCTAAAGTCGAAGCGGCCGTAAGTCGAAGCAATATTTCCCATAAGAAATAATGTAAATACAATTAATCCGTTCCAGACGCCCAAAGATATTCACAAAAAATACATTTTATAAAGATTAACTATAGTTTTACATACACACAGCACATATAAATATATGTAAAGTAATAAATTTATAATTAAACATTTAAATGAACATTTAAAATAACATTTACTTACCTTTTTTGAAGAAACTTGCTGGCATCTGGAAGATAGGGAGGAGGAGATGGGGAGGGAGCATTCATTGTTTGGAAGGGAAATCTCCCTCCATAAGGACTTCAGGTAACAAGTCCCTCTCTGGGGTTACTTCCCTTTGTCTTTCAATGCCACTAAGACTAGCTTGAGAGTCACTGGACCCCTGTCTCAAAAAATAACTGTCCAGAGTGCTCTGTTTCTGGCACCTCTAAGATGTCCCTAAAATGGGACATTGTTTTGTCACTGAACTGTTGCAGAGATGGGTTGTTTCAGCTTGCTCAGGGTGGTATTTCTCCACGAAACTTTGCAACTTATTCCACATTCCACACATGTCCTTAAGCACTGAAGAAGGCACCTCCTTCACTCCCTCTTCCTCCTCCTCCTGTGAAGCAAGTTCCTCAACTGTGGTCTGATGCTGTTCCAGATGAAGCTCTTGCAGCTCGTCAGTGGTTAGCGCTTCCCTGTGGTCCTCCACCAAGTCTTCCACATCCTCGCCACTCACCTCCAACCCCAGGGACTTGCCCAATGCCACAATATCTTCCACAACAGGCAGAGGGTTGTCAGGGTCAGCCTCAAACCCTTTAAAATCCCTCTGTTGGACGCAATCTGGCCACAATTGTCTCCAAGCAGAGTTCAAAGTCCTGGAAGTCACTCCCTCCCAAGCCTTACCTATAAGGCTTATGCAGTTGTAGATATTGAAGTGATTCCTCCAGAACTCTCTTAGGGTCAACTCAGTGTCCGAGGTCACTTCAAAGCACTTTTCAAACACTGCTTTGGTGTACAGTTTTTTGAAGTTACAAATGACCTGCTGGTCCGTGGGTTGGATGAGAGGAGTGGTGTTAGGAGGCAAGAACTTCACTGTGATGAACCTGAAGTCCCTAGACAAAAAGTCTGCCAAGTTTGGAGGATGAACAGGAGCATTGTCCAGTACCAGGAGGCACTTGAGTGGTAATTTCTTTTCCTGGAGGTATTTTTTCACACTGGGGCCAAACACTTGATGGACCCACTCTATGAAAATTTGCCTTGTGACTCATGCCCTATTATTAGCTTTCCTGAACACACAATCTATATTTGACGACATTGTGTTTCTTGAACACTGGGATTTTCTGAGTGATACATGAGTAAGATAAGATAAGATTTGTTCGGATTTTTAACCCCGGAGGGTTAGCCACCCAGGATAACCCAAGAAAGTCAGTGTGTCATCGAGGACTGTCTGTCTTATTTCCATTGGGGTCCTCAATCTTGTCCCCCTGGATACGACCCACACCAGTCGATTAACACCCAGGTACCTATTTGCTGCTAGGTGAACATGACAACAGGTGTAAGGAAACACGTCGAAATGTTTCCACCCCGCTGGGAATCGAACCCGGGCCCTCCGTGTGTGAAGCCAGAGCTTTAGCCACCAGGCCACCGGGGCCTGTTTTTCATAGGCTTGTGTCCTGGCAGTGCCTTTTCCTCCTGAGTAATGTAAGTCCTGTTTGGCATTTTCTTCCAAAACAGGCCTGTTTCGTCACAATTAAACACTTGTTGGGGTTCAAATTTTTCAGTGTCTACGTAGCCCTTAAATTCAGTAATGAATTTTTCATCCGCACGTTTGTCTGAACTGGCTGCCTCACCATGCCTTATCACACTGTGTATGCGACTATGCTTCTTAAATCTGTCAAACCAGCCTCTGCTGGCCTTAAACTCACTAACATCAGCACTGGTTCCAGGCATTTTCTTGACAAGATCTGTGTGCAACTGCCTTGCCTTTTCACATATTATGGCCTCGGAAATACTATCACCTGCTACCTGTTTATTGTTTATCCACACCATCAACAACTTCTCAACCTCTTCCATTGTTTTTTTATCTATTTTTGGCAAACATGTCAACACCTTTTGCAACATCAGCTTCCTTGAGTTCTTTTCTCTTTGCCAGGATAGAAGTGATAGTAGATTTTTTTTCCGTACATCCTGGCAAGCTCCCCCACTCTCATATTTTTCTACTATCTCCTTCTTCAGTTTGATGGTGTTCCTCACTTTCTTTACCAAAGGGGTGCCACTAGGAAGCTTCTTTGGACCCATGGTGACTTATATTTCACAGTGACAATCAATAAACACAATAAAATTATTGTGAAATGTTTGAATGAGCGTGCTGGGTAATGTTCACTCAATGGTAAACAAAGCCAGACTGGCTCACGATGCCTGCGAGGGGAGGCGCGCAAGTGTGGGCATGCAGAAAGGTCTGGTACGCCGGCCGAAACTCTGGGCAACAACCGAAAGTCAGGACAAAATTAGGCCAAAAAAAGCGATCGAAACTTTATGCAGCCGATACTCGGGGTGGCCAAAACTCGGGGTTTCACTGTGATGTAAATCCAATTAATCCGTTCCAGACACCCAAAAATATTAACAAAAAATACATTTTATAGAGAATAACTATAGTTTTACATATGCCAAAACTTTGGAAATGCCATATCTACTGAATTTTTGTGTGATAGCATAGGTGACTGATAAGGCAGCATCTGAACGCTTAGGATGGAATAGGTTATTTTCTCAGATAACTAACATGCCTTCTTCCTGCTTCACAAAGTGGCTGTGTGCTCCTGTGTTGCTCTGGTTGTTGAAGTTACACATATGTACGTGCACATGTGCACGCACCTGTCTTCACATACTCTCAGTTCGAGAGTTCTTGCTGTTTCACCTATGCACCTCTTTAGCTGTTTCTATATTAGTACTGAAGAAGTCACTCATGGTAAAACTTTTCCTAATAAATGTTTTAAAAAGTGCATATGTGTCTTTGACCATAAAACAAAATTTACATAATATAGGAAAGATGTGTGATGACATGTGGTGAGAGCAGTGAAGGGCTATTAATTGTGTAACTCTCAACAGATTGATGACAGTAGGAGAACTCACAATTATGATCAGTTTATCATCACTTTCCTGGCTATGTTAGCAGAGCAAGGAAAGATGGGGGATCTTGTAAAGCAGCAACTACAACCATCAAGAAAAAGACCAGCCCCAGCACCAGTCACTCCTAGAGGCTCCAAGTTAGTGGGTTTTCCTTGCTGTCTCTCAGAGTTAGCATGTGCTCTATTAATACATATGGATTTTTCTTGTTCTATATAACTATTTTCTGGACAACATGAAGTATTTTGTGAAATATTCTGCAAGTGTGAAAAAAAAATTGTTTTTATGATATTTGCCTTGAGAGTATTTGAAAAAGTTATAACTTATGGAAAGCTTGAATAGTTTGATCAGACTATTCAAAAATCTGTGAGATCATCAGTATCCCATACTGATGATATACTGTACATGATATACAGTGGACCCCCGGTTTACGTTATGCTCCAAACTTGAACAATTATGTAAGTGTATTTTTTGGGGTCTAAAAGGACTAATCTAATTTACATTATTCCTTATGGGAATAAATTCGTTTGGTAACGGCACTTGAATAGCATTCTGGAACGAAATACTGACGTAATCCGGGGGTTCACTGTATATTTTTATGCCCCTGCCATTTATGCCACTACATATGAATAATACTTTGGAGGACCCAAAGTAGTAGTTGCAGTGACATACAACATGCTGTCTGACAGTAGTAGGAGACCGAGGTAGGAAAATAAAGACAACAACAAAGAAATGGTTGACATAGCAGAAGCAGCTAGGAGTGCATAAAGGACTTAAGCAAGGGAGAGCAGATGGACAAAGATGAGATTGTTTCACAGTAAACATTACAATATCAGACAATTCTGTAACCAATGGACTGTCTGTTGTTTTCATATCAGTTGACCCAACGGATTTTGTCTTGTACAGTCATACCCCGCCCTACGTCATTAATTGATTCAGAGAGTTGTGACATAACCCAGTTTTTTATGTAAACCGGACACAATGCCGTAAAATTGCCGTAAATTGACAAACACCATAAAACTAGTGTAAATAACTCGCGGAAGAATATTACTATTGTTAAACCTTAAAGAACACTAAAAACACATTTTAATCATATTTTTTAAAGAATAATGAACACAATTAAAAAAAATGACACAGGTGATGTTGCTGAGTGATGTAAAGTCGAACGTAATGATGTTCACTGAACTGAAATTTACTCTAGAAAAATGGCATAAAGGTGAATTTGACATAGGCCAAATCGACGTAAAGTGGGTTATGACTGTACAGTGGACCCTCAGTTAACGAACACCCCGGAAATCGTACAATTATGTAAGTATAATATTGTAAGTGCATGTGGAAGTGTATTTTTGGCGGTATGAAATAGACTAACCTACGTGACATTATTTCTTAAGGAAGTAAATTCGTTCGGTAATGGCACTTGAGCAGGCTTCTGGGATGAAGTTTTTTCGTTAACCGAGGGTCCACTGTATTTCCAAAGTGCAGTACAGTGGTACCCCGAGTTTCATACTTTATTCGTTCCAGAAGGTTGTTCGAGTGCCGTTACTGAATGAATTTGTTCCCATAAGGAATAATGTAAATTAGATTAGTCCATTTCAGACCCCCAAAAATACACTTACAAAAGCACTTAAAATAATACACTTACATAATTGTTCGAGTTGGGAGCAGTACGAAACTCGGGGTACCACTGTATGTTCAATCAAGGGTTTACTGTACTAAAATTCTGCAAAGGATATTTTGATAACGTATGTTTTTTTGCATTTCCAGTGAATGTTGAGGAATGAAAGGTTGAAATTTGACGAGTGTATTGTAACCCTCCTTTCCTGTGGTATTTTCCCATCTTCTACATTGCATACTCTTCCCATAAGAATGGGAAAGAACAGTTAAAATGGAGTCTATCCCACTGTGATCACATATTAACATGTTTCCACAGTATGCTTGCTACCAGACCTACTTATTTCATTTAGTATATCCAAATACAGTGGACCCTCGCTATTCGAACACTCCAAAACTCACCCTCATTCCAGAATGCTGTTCAAGTGCTGTTACCAAACAAATTTATTCCCATAAGAAATGATGTAATTAGATTAGTCCATTTCAGATCCCCAAAAATACACTTATAAAAGCACTTACAATAATAAACTTACATAAAAGGGTGAGTTTTGGAGTGTTCGAATAGCGAGGCTCCATTGTATGTACTACACTTTTTTAAGCTGCCATTTTTTTGATGCAGTGTATAGTCCATGTTCTATTCTGTAATGGAGTTTACTCAGGTTTTCATACTTATTGGTGGTGATAACCACAAGTACTTTGTGTTTGTATCTGTCTTTCTTGCTGTCACTTTCACACACTCAAACTAATAGATTTTTTTCTCTTTTACAGAGCTTCATTAAAAAAGTCAGATTCAAAAGCATCTCCCAATTCATCCTCCAAAAAGCGTGGCAGAAAGAAAAAGGCCAAAGGCAAAAGAAAAAGATGAAACCACTTTAAAAAGGGTGTTCCAGAAAAGATGCCATTAGAGACAAAAAAATGATAACTATTATGTAACATAATAACTTTGGAAACAAATAAAGCTCATAATTATGAAACTAAACAAAGTCTGAGATTTAAAACAAGGCACTGAATTTCACAATCATATACAGTGAACCCCCGGTGTTCGTCCTGCTCCAAACTCTCCCTTTTATGTAAATGTATTTTTTTAAATGCTTTTGTAAGTGTATTTTTGGGGGTCTAAAAGGACTAGTCTACTTTACATTATTCCTTATGGGAATAAATTCGTTTGGTAATGGCACTTGAACAGAATTCTGGAACGAAAAAATAACGAAAACCGGGGGTCCACTGTATTGATCACTTATGATAAAAAATATACCAGTACATAGTGACAAAATGCAAACTTGTTCAAGAAAATCTAATTAATTTCTTTAATTATTATTGTCACTATATAAAGTTCAAAGCAACAGCATCACTATTCTTTATCAATTACATAATGACTATTTGTGTTAAGCTGAGTATACTTTTATTTTCTATCACAGTCATTAGAAAAACAAACCTGCTTACCAGTGATTTAGTATTATCATGAAATTAGAATACTTATGAGCTCAGTATTTGTAATAAGCTGAAATGTAATTGTTATTGAATTACAGTAATAGTTGTTTTGTTCATAATATGCAAAGCTAATTTCAGGGAATATGAGTGCTTGCTTTAAACCATATAAATGTTTTATTCCTAGAGATGCCATAATTGTAATTGCTTACATACTTTTATAAATTGCTATACAGTAAAGCATAAAATATTTTGCTAAAAATTCTCACTATTTTTTATGTATTAAAAACAGTCATATAAATTACGTAAAACTAAAGAACCAAAGGTTAATGAAGTTTTAAATCATTATTTTGTTTGTTGAAATGAGAAATTTAGCATGTTAATAACAAATGCATTTCATTTATGGTGGTAAGCATTGTTAAATTAAACATATGGTAAATTTGTGTCAACACTTTAAAAAACGTTTTATATATAAATATGATCAAATGTGTGCTTCAAATATTATTCTACGGCACTGTTACACCTGTAGTGTAATGAACTAATTTGAGATTTGAAGATGTCAGTTCAAAATAAATATTTTTTTTTTCACAGCATCAGTAATTTCCATTATTAATTAATATAAAATTGAAAATTTGCTTTTTTAGTTTTCATTTGTGATCACTTTTTAAAGTAAGCTAAATGGCAAACAGTAGATGAAACTTTTAAGTACAGAAATACTAGAGGAGGCACGCAAACCTTGTCTCTATGTATTGCTTTATGAAGAGAACTCCAGCAGTTGTTTTTCACAATCAATGGGCAGCCAAGTCTCCTGAGTAATATGCATTACTCATTGAGTAATATGATCCCTTGTTATTATCCCATCAATGTTTATCCAGTAATCTCTTTATATATTAATTAAAATTTTACAGAAATTGATCTGACATTTGACGAGTGTTTTAATTATGCTATACAGTGGACCCCCGTGTTTCGTAAACCCCGGAAATTGTACAATTATGTAAGTATAATATTGTCAGTGCTTGTGGAAGTGTATTTTTGGGGGTCTGAAATAGACTAACCTACGTGACATTTTTCCTTAAGGGAGTAAATTCGTTCGGTAATGGCGCTTGAACAGACTTCAGGAGTGAAGTTTTTACGAAACTCGGGGGTCCACTGTATTTAGCAGCAGTTTCCAAAGAATTAATCCTCATGCTAATTATTAATAACATTTGTTTTTTATACTCATATTGATACCAGGTATTTACTGAATTTATGTACATGATTTTCAAATAAAACAAAAATTAAACTAACTACAGCAATTACAGTACTTTACTGAACAGCCCATTGACACTAGTAAATATATTTTAAGATACAGTAGACTGTCAATTACCACGGTAGTTACATTCTTAAAAATGCAGTGTTAGTCAAATCCATGTTAAAGAAACTGAAGAACTTATAGGAAAAATAAGATTACATTCTTGGGACCCCCAAAAATGCCAAACAACTTTTTTTTAGGTCTAGAATATTACAAAAATAAAAATGATGATGTAAATTGTTGTTCATTGTCATTATGTATTATGTGTTTCTATTGTTTAAGACCACAGATGCAACAGAAATATTTCTTACATTACTCACGAAATCGTAATGACACGATTGCAAACAAACTATACCACGGGTGGGGTTAGAACCCGCGATCAGTCTCAAAACTCCAGACCGACGCGTTAGCCACTGGGCCAGCTAGCTTCAATAAGATTCATCCAACTAGGTATATTTCTACACCATAGGAAGGTTAGCATAGGCACCACTGTGACCACAAATGCAAGTTTTTACAGACGAATTTCCCGTCTGTAAAATTGCATTTGTGCCATAGTGCCTATGCTAACCTTCCTATGGTGTGAAATATACCTAGTTGGATGAATCTTATTGAAGCTAGCTGGCCAGTGGCTGCGGTCTGTGTTTGAACTCTCTGATCGCGGGTTCTAACCCACCCGTGTATTTTTTTCTTACATTAAATTGTGGTTACTGGTGTTGATGTTTGTGAAGGGAGTGGCATGCGTGTCCCTACTGGGCTGAGGTGGATGGTAGTCAAGTCAGTCAGTCAAGTAAGTAGGTCAGTCAAGTCAGTTAAGTGAGTCCAATCAAGTCAGTAATTCATTCAGTGAGACAGTCCAGTCAGTTGGTAAGTCAAGTGAGTAGTCACTTAAGTCAGTATCAGTCAATAAGTCAAGTCAGACTGAGTCAGTCAAGTCAATTGGTAAGTCAGTCAAGTCAGTAGGTCAGCCAGTCAAGTCAGTAGATCAGTCTAGTCAAGTCAGTAGGCCAGTCAAGTAAGTCATATCAGTAAGTCACTCATTCCAGTCAGTAAGTCAAGTCAGTACAGCCAGTCAGTCCAGTCAGTAGTTTATTCAGGTAAACATACACATAAATACAATTCAATAAATTATCATACATAGCAGCATATGTAAACACTGCATGTATTGACTGGTATACAGGAATCAACTATGTTAATCACAAACACATATCTGAGACTCATGGAACACGTATGTACGGACTGATGATTGTAAGCTAGCTGAGCAGGTATTACACATGTTGCAGAATCGTCACGGCTGAACAAGTGGAAAGAGACAACTGTGGCCGAAATATGTATTACTTGCTACAGTAATTCTTATGCCTTATATCTACAAGCATGGAACAGCACTTTGTCTGGCTTTTTTTTTGGGTTATCCTAGGTAATTTACACTATGATAACTGCAGTTA
The DNA here is from genome assembly GCA_009830355.1 of Cherax destructor. Classification (NCBI taxonomy): domain Eukaryota; kingdom Metazoa; phylum Arthropoda; class Malacostraca; order Decapoda; family Parastacidae; genus Cherax; species Cherax destructor. Next base: position 20,711 of record WNWK01021971.1, read on the forward strand.
TGTGTACCTGTACCTAAATAAACTTAGTTCTTGATTCTGGTTCATGAGCAGCTCTCTTTGACACACAAACAGGCAGATAGAGACAGATAGAGACAGACAGAGCTGGCCAGCCGAACATATTACACCCGTTGCAGAATCGTAACGCCTAAACAAGTGGAAATGCGTATTGCCACAGTCGTGCTTATTTCTTATATCAACAAGCAGTATAGCACTTTGGCTTTTTTGGGTTATTCTAGGTAATTTACACTATGTATGATAACTGTACTTATGTGTACCTGTGCCTATAATAATAATAAAAATAATAATTTTATTTCAGCATGATACATGTTTGTACAAAGAAGTATAACAATTGGGGTGTACATGCCAAAAGCCCCTTTATATGCAGAGGATTTTGGGCAAACTTAAGATTAATAAGACAATAACAGTGCAGGAATTTTGTATACAGTATATGGTCATTAGGTAAGTTACAATGAATACAAGAGAATTTAATATTCTATTAGTTTATGCTATATGGCTTTAATAAGCCTAAATAAGCTTAGTTCTTGATTCTGTTGTCATTCAAGCAATTAGATTTGGTACATATTTCTTGAAGGGCAGGTGTCCCTTGAACAGAATCAAAGACTAAGTTTATTTAGACACAGGTACACATAAGTACAGTTATCATACATAGTGTAAATTACCTAGGATAACTCCATGGGGAAGTGGAACAGAATTCTTCCTCCGTAAGCCATGCGTGTCGTAAGAGGCGACTAGTAACCCCTTCTCCTGTATATATTACTAAATGTAAAAGCAGAAACTTTCGTTTTTCCTTTTGGGCCACCCCGCTTCGGTGGGAAACGGCCGACGTGTTGAAAGAAGAAGAAAGAACTCCAAAAAAGTCTAAGCGTTATACTGTATAGTAGGGCCCCACTTATACGGCAGGTTAGGTTCCAGGCTACTGCCGGAAAGAAGAACGCCATTTTTTCCCACTTATAAATGCCAGATAACAAGTTTGCACTAACATATATAAAGTTAGCAATAGAACTAGGCATTAAAAACAATAAAAAGTAAAATACACACAGTACTCTCATTACCTTAAAATATTTGTAGTCTTAATGTAGGGTGAGAGGTAAGTAAACAAGGGAAAACAAATATATGAGAGAGAGAACGAGTAAATGAGAGGAGACGTGGAAGATATAAACAGACGAACATGTCTGGTTATGGTTGATACACATTCATCTATGCAACATCTCATATTTATGTTAATTTATTCTACTGTGGGGTGTATTTATCATGTTTATATGTTATGTAGCATGTTTATTATATAATTTTGAAAAACATATCATGGATTAATGAAAATATTTATGTTAATGTAATACAGTGGAACCTTGGCTTACGAATTTAATCCATTCTGTGACCTTGCTCGTGTCCTGATTTGTTCGTATGCTGAGTCAATTTTCTTCATTTAAATTAATTGAAATGGCATTAATCCGTTCCAGCGGAATTCCTGCTCTGGAGGCAGGGCAAAATACACTTCAATATAACACTAATATCAACTCTACGGCTTATTTATCTATCACAATTCATCTAATATAGAATAGAATAGAATAGTTTATTTGAACATGATAAACTCTTTAAGGGGGCTCCTTGTCGCGGTAAAGAGGCTATCGGTCTGAGGAATTGGACCTCTTGGTCTTCTTCCTCAGACCGAACCTAATTACCTCCCCATCCTCCCTTTTCCCTTTCCTCCTCCTCCTCCTCCTCATCCCTCCCTTATTCCCTTCCCATTTTTACCCTGTGAGCTTCTCTCCACAGGCATTCTGGTTCCTAGGTAGGGGGAAGGGTACCGTGGTCCATCTCATTCTATTGAGGTTCTTGGTGGTGGTGTAGTTTGCCGTGGAATCTGGATTGCCTGGGGATGTCCCGATCCCTCTCTTGTCTCCCGGGGGGTGGCTTTGGGTATCTTTCGGGCGACGGGTGCATCTCTGGAGGCCACCTTTCGGATTCCAGGGGTGGTGGCCAAAGGAGGTATGCTTTGTGGCGGGTATCCGGCCGCCCTCTCTTTTGTCCGCCGAGGTGGCTCGGTGGATGTGAGGTTGCTATCCCGGATTGCTGGTTTACTGGCATGAAGGGTAGGGTATGGCACGGGTTCCATGCAGCATCTGCACTACTTGCGGTGTTGAGGTTCTCTTGGGCGCGGAGGGGGATTTACGCCCCTTTCATTCCTCCTAGGAGCTATTCCTCCATGTTCACCCCCTTTTTTTATTCTTTTTTTCTTTTTATTTTTTATTAAAAACAAAAAGAAAGAAGTAACCTTACCATGGACGACCCAATCCGTGAACCTACTACCCCTGGGCTCCTTCCTGATACCGCACCTAGTTCTGACTCTACCTCGTTAATGCGACAAGGAGCCCCCTTAAAGAGTTTACATGAACGCCCCTTTGTAAAACCGTGTTGAGATTCATTAATCAATTTATGCTTTTCAAGATGGCTACGAATTGCCTCGGCAATTATTGATTCCATAAATTTACCAACTATGGAGGTAAGGCTTATTGGTCTATAGTTGAGCTAAGGACCTGTCACCTGCCTTGTAAATAGGTATTACATTTGCCCTTTTCCACTTGTCTGGCACTATGCCAGTTTGTAGTGATATATTGAAAAGATTTGCCAAGGTTTGCTAAGTTCCTCTTACATTCCTTTAAAACTCTTGCAGGCCCTGATGAACTGTTTGCAAGAGTTTTAAAGGGCAAATGTAATACCTATTTACAAGGCAGGTGACAGGTCCTTAGCTTCGAACTATAGACCAATAAGCCTTACCTCCATAGTTGGTAAATTTATGGAATCAATAATTGCCGAGGCAATTCGTAGCCATCTTGAAAAGCATAAATTGATTAATGAATCTCAACATGGTTTTACAAAGGGCGTTCATATCTCACGAATTTACTAACTTTTTTCCCTAAGGTGTTTGAGGAGGTAGATCATGGTAATGAATATGATATTGTGTATATGGACTTCAGTAAGGCCTTCGATAAAGTTCCACATCAGAGGAAACTGAGGAAACTTAAGGCACACGGAATAGGAGGAGAAATTTTTTCCTGGGTAGAGGCATGGTTGACTAATAGGCGGCAGAGAGTTTGCATAAATGGAGAGAAATCAGAATGGAGGCGCGTCTCAAGCGGTGTTCCACAGGGGTCAGTTTTGGGCCCCCTGTTGTTTACAATTTACATAAACGACATAGATGAGGGAATAAATAGTAGCATAAGTAAATTTGCTGATGACACCAAAATAGGCCGTCCAATTCATTCAAATGAGGACATTAGAGCACTCCAGGATGATTTGAATAGACTGATGCAGTGGTCGGAGAAGTGGCAGATGCAGTTTAATGTAAACAAATGCAAAGTTCTAAATGTTGGGCAGGACAATAACCATGCCACATATAAGCTGAATAATATAGATCTTATTACATGTAATTGCGAGAAGGATTTAGGAGTTCTGGTTAGTAGTAATCTGAAGTCTAGACAACAGTGCATAAGTGTTCGCAATAAAGCTAACAGAATCCTTGGCTTCATATCAAGAAGTATAAATAACAGAAGTCCTCAGGTTGTTCTTAAACTCTATATATCTTTGGTTAGGCCTCATTTAGATTATGCTGCACAGTTCTGGTCACCGTATTACAGAATGGATATAAATGCACTGGAAAACGTACAAAGGAAAAATAAACAACATAAGAATTTCCTATGACAGTTGCACACAGTGGCTTATCGAAGTCGACAGATCTGTCGTGATCGATAAGCTGCGTGGGCGAACATGTCAATAAAGGATCACATTTACTGCTTATGTGTTTATTTTTCCATTGTGTCGGTATTTTATACCATTTATTTCCAACGTACAAAGGAGGATGACAAAGTTGATCCCTTGTATCAGAAATCTTCCCTATGAGGATAGACTGAGGGCCCTGAATCTGCACTCTCTAGAAAGGCGTAGAATTAGGGGGGATATGATTGAGGTGTACAAATGGAAAACAGGAATAAACAAAGGGGATGTAAATAGCGTGCTGAAAATATCCAACCAAGACAGGACTCGCAGCAATGGTTTCAAGTTGGAAAAGTTCAGATTCAGGAAGGATATAGGAAAGCACTGGTTTGGTAATAGAGTTGTGGATGAGTGGAACAAACTCCCGAGTACCGTCATAGATGCTAAGACGTTGTGTAGTTTTAAAAATAGGTTAGATAAATACATGGGTGGGTGTGGATGGGTGTGAGTTTGGATCTGACTAGCTTGTACTAGGTCAGATGCAGTGCTCTTTCCTTAAGTGAATGTAACCTGACCTGTACTAATTCCTTAAGTGGAAGTGACCTGACCAGGTGGTCGGCTGGACAATTATATGAGTGGGTGCGGTTAGGTGTGAATTGGTCCTGACTAGCTTGTGCTACTAGGTCAGATGCAGTGCTCCTTCCTAAAGTGAATGTAACCTGACCTGGCTGGGTAGGGGCATTGGCTTAAGCCATTGGAGATTTGGACCTGCCTCGCATGTGCCAGTAGGCCTGCTGCAGTGTTCCTTCTTTCTTATGTTCTTATATTCTTATGTTCTTATGACACAAACCCACTACCATCACAGTATGCTCCTCACTTAGCCACGAATTTGTTTACCGACATGGTCTTAGGAATGGAACTCCGTCATTAAGTGAGAAGAGGCTGTATTTACTTTTACGTAAAAAATTCTTAAAGTGTAGTTGCGTTGTTTCATTACATTTCAGGGTTGTCCTGATGCTGGCAGAGGCATTGGGGAATTGCAACTGTTTACTTTTCCTTGGATCAAATTTGATTACTTCTCATTTCTCAGGAACTGAATGACCACAGGTTCAGCACTTCTGAATATAATATAATAAAACAATAATAATGCCACGAGCAAGGGGCTAGTAACCCACTTCTCCTGTGTAATTACAAAGTGTAAAAAGAAGAAAAACTTTCATTTCTTCTTTTTCGGGTCACTAGGCCTTGGTGGGAAATGACCAGCATGTTAAAAGAAAAATAATAAACCATGGTATAAATATACCTAGTTGGCCGAGTGGCTCATGTTCTGGCCTGGACTCCTCAAAGGATGTTCCTTGACGCTGGTGAGGGCTCTTGATTAGGGAATTGGATCTGTGCTCCAGTTCCCTGAATTGAGCTGAATACCTCCCATCCCTCCCCCTACGTGCGCTGTATAATCCTATGGGTTTATCGCTCCCCATGATTATAATAATTATAATGTGGCCTGGAGTGTTAGGACTCACTTGCCATGGCTTCCAACCCCACCCATACTGTGGTTTTGTTTGCAATCGTGTTATTACGATGAGTCATAAAACAATAATAATTTTGCTTCACAGGATTCGCCAGCGACCCACGAGTCCCATGACGGAGGAAGTTGAAGAGGAACAGGCTTCCCTGTTCACGAAGTGGTCGAAATACAAGTACCAGCAACACTTCGTGGAAGTCACTATGATTGAGACCATTATTGCCTCTAGAGAACGAGCATTAGAGGTATAATGTGTGATGTAGTGTCAAGTTCTGGGGACCATGTTTTTCAAGAGGGGTGCCTTGATTTTGGTGAAGGTCTTTTGATCCAGAAAATTATTGCTACCCTTCCTTTCTTGGCTCATATGTTATTGCTTCCCATTCCCCAAGTGCAGTATGACCCCTATGAGTTAAGTACTTCCCCATACCTTAATGGGAGACAGCTGATGTATAATGAATTATGAAGTAATGTGCAATTAGTTTTTCAAGAGAACATTTTGAAAGCTCATATAGTGTCATAAAATAATGGTCCCCTTGTGTTCAAATTTTTAGCTTTGTTTTATCTAACCCAATAACATATGCAGTGCAATTACAGTGGACCCCGAGTTACGAGCACCTTGGAAATTGTACAATTATGTAAGTGTAATATTTTAAGTGCTTTTGTAAGTGTATTTTTTGGGGGTCTGAAATGGACTAACCTACTTGACATTATTCCTTATAGGAGAAAATTCGTTCAGTAATGGCACTTGAGCAGCCTTCTGGAATGAATTATGCTCGTAACTAGGGGGTCCACTGTATAATATATTTATAGCTTTTAATGATTTTTAATTCTTTATCCATAGTAATATGATTCCTAATGCTCAATAATATCTCACATGGAGGCAGAAATACGGGAGGTTGATTGATCTGTATATTTCAACCCCCATCTGGGGTCCTCTTTAGCTAAAGATCATTTTCAGAAGAGGATCCCAGAAGGGGGACGAATTATTTTTTTCTCAACAAGTCGGCCATCTCCCACCGAGGCAGGGTGACCCAACACTTTCACCACACTCACACATAATCACTGTCTGCAGAGACGCTCAGATTTGACAGCTGAGAATAGTCCCTCCCAGCTGTCACTATCCCAGAACCCTCCTTTAAAGTGCAGGCATTGTACTTCCCATTTCCAGGACTCAAGTCCAACTAAAACAATTAACTGGTTTCCCTGAATCCCTTCACAAAATGTTACCCTGCTCACACTCCAACAGCTCGTCAGGTCCCAAAAACCATTCGTCTCCATTCACTCCTATCTAACACCCTCACACATGCTGGAAGTCCAAGCCCCTCGCCCACAAAACCTCCTTTACCCCCTCCCTCCAACCTTTTCTAGGATGACCCCTACCCCGCCTTCCTTCCCTTACAAATTTATACGCTCTCCAAGTCATTCTACTTTGATCCATTATCTCTAAATGACCAAACCACCTCAACAACCCCTCTTCAGCCCTCTGACAAATACTTTAAGTAACTCCACACCTTCTCCTAATTTCCACATTCCGAATTTTCTGCATAATATTTACACCACACATTGTCCTTAGAAAGGACATCTCCACTGCCTTTAGCCTCCTCCTAGCTGCAGCATTTGCAACCCATGCTTCACACCCGTATAAGAGTGTTGGTACCACTATACTTTCGTACATTCCCTTCTTTGCCTCCATGGATAACGGTTTTTGTCTCCACAGATACCTCAACGCACCACTCACCTTTTTTCCTTCATCAATTCTATGGTTAACCTCATCCTTCATAAACCCATCCGCTGACACGTCAACTCCCAAATATCTGAAAACATTTACTTCTTCCATAATCCCTCTCTCCAATGTGATATCCAATTTTTCTTTATTTAAATCGTTTGATACCCTCATCACCTTACTCTTATCTATGTTCACTTTCAACTTTCTACCTTTACACACCCTCCCAAACTCGTCCACTAACCTTTGCAACTTTTCTTTAGAATCTCCCATAAGCACAGTATCATCAGCAAAAAGTAACTGTATCAACTCCCATTTTGCATTTAATTTCCCATAATTTAATCCCACCCCTCTCCCCAACACCCTAGCATTTACTTCTTTTACAACCCCATCTATAAATATATTAAACAGCCATGGTGACATTACTCAACCCTGTCTAAGACCTACTTTTACTGGGAAGTAATCTCCCTCTCTCCTACACACCCTAACCTGAGCCTCACTATCCTCATAAAAACTCTTTACAGCATTCAGTAACTTACTACCTATTCCATACACTTGCAACATTTGCCACATTGCTCCCCTATCCACTCTCATATGCATTTTCTAAATCCATAAATGCAATGAAAACTTCTCTACCTTTATCTAAATACTGTTCACATATATGCTTCACTGTAAACACTTGATCTACACATACCCTACCCACTCTAAAGCCTCCTTGCTCATCTGCAATCCTACTCTCTGTCTTACCTCTAATTCTTTCAATAATAACCCTACCATACACTTTACCTGGTATACTCAGTAAACTACTACTACTTTTCTTTCAACATGTCGGCCGTTTCCCACCGAAGAGGGGTGGCCCATGGACTCAGTAAACTTATTCCCCTATAATTTTTACACTCTCTTTTATCCCCCTTCCCTTTATATAAAGGAATTATACATGCTCTCTGCCAATCCTAGGTACCTTCCCTCTTTCATACATTTATTAAACAAAATACCAACCACTCCAACACTATATCCTCCCCTGCTTTTAACATTTCTGTCATGATCCCGTCAGTTCCAGCTGCTTTACCCCCTTTCATTTTACATAATGCCTCACGCACCTCCCCCACACTCACATCCTGCTCTTCTTCACTCCTAAACGATGTTGTACCTCCCTGGCCAGTACATGAAATTACCGCCTCCCTTTTTTCATCGACATTTAAAAGTTCCTCAAAATATTCCCACCATCTACCCAATACCTCCAGCTCCCCATCTACTAACTCCCCTACTCTGTTTTTAACTGACAAATCCATTTGTTCCCAAGGCTTTCTTACCTTGTTTATCTCACTCCAAAAAAATTTCTTGTTTTCAGCAAAATTTCTTGACAGAGCCTCTCCCATTCTTTCATCTGCTCTTCTTTTGCAGTCTCTCACCACTCTCTTCACCTTTCTTTTACTCTCCATATAATCTGCTCTTCTATTAACACTTCTGTTTTGTAAAAAAACTCTCATAAGCTACCTTTTTCTCTTTTATCACACCCTATACTTCTTCATTCTACCACTCACTCGTCTTTCCTCCTGCACCCACCCTCCTATAGCCACAAACTTCTGCCCCACATTCTAATAATACATTTTTAAATTATCCCAACTCTCTTCAACCCCCCCACTACCCATACTTGCACTAGCCCACCTTTTTGCCAATAGTAGCTTATATCTCACCCTAACTTCCTCCTCCCTTAGTTTATACACTTTTACCTCTCTCTTACTTGCTGGTGCCATTTTCTTATTGTCCCATCTACCTTTTACTCTAACTGTAGCTACAACTAAATAATAATCCGATATATCTGTTGCCCCTCTATAAACATGTACATCCTGAAGCCTACCCATCAACCTTTTATCCACCAATACATAATCTAACAAACTACTTTCCTTAGGCAAATTACTAGAGTCAATTATAGCTGATATTATTAGAAGCCATCTAGATAACCATAATTTGATTAATGATACCCAGCATGGATTCACGAGGGGCCGTTCCTGCCTATCTAATTTATTAACCTTCTTCAGTAAAGCTTTTGAGGCTGTTGATCACGATAAAGAATTCGATATTGTTTATTTAGACTTTAGTAAGGCTTTTGATAGAGTACCGCACCAGAGACTGTTAAAGAAAGTGGCAGCTCATGGCATTGGGGGAAAAGTGCTGTCATGGATCGAGTCATGGCTCACCAATAGGAAGCAGAGAGTGTGCATAAATGGGGTTAAATCGGAATGGGGACTTGTAACAAGTGGTGTTCCACAGGGATCAGTCTTAGGCCCATTGTTATTTATAATATATATCAATGACCTTGATGAGGGAATTACTAGTGATATGAGCAAATTCGCCGACGACACGAAGATAGGTAGGATAATTGATTCAAACATAGATGTCGTAGAACTTCAGGAAGATTTAGACAAACTTAATTCGTGGTCAGAAAAGTGGCAGATGCAGTTCAATGTAGATAAATGCAAGGTTCTGAAGCTCGGGAGTGTCCATAACCCAAGCACTTATACGTTAAATAACGTAGAACTTAGCCATACAGATTGCGAGAAGGACTTGGGGGTGATGGTAAGCAGCAACCTTAAACCAAGACAGCAATGCCTAAGCGTACGTAATAAGGCAAATAGATTACTGGGATTTATATCAAGAAGTGTTAGCAACAGAAGTCCAGAGGTTATATTACAGCTTTATACATCATTAGTAAGGCCTCACCTAGATTACGAAGCTCAGTTCTGGTCTCCATATTACAGAATGGACATAAATTCGTTAGAAAACATTCAGCGTAGAATGACTAAATTAATACATAGCATTAGAAATCCTCCTTACGAAGAAAGATTGAAGACCCTAAAATTACATTCACTTGTAAGACGTAGAATGAGGGGAGACTTGATCGAGGTATACAAGTGGAAAATGGGTATTAACAAAGGGGATATAAATAAGGTCTTGAGGATATCTCTCCAAGAGAGAACCCGCAATAATGGATTCAAGTTAGATAAGTTTAGATTTAGAAAGGATATAGGAAAGTATTGGTTTGGAAATAGGGTAGTTGATGAGTGGAACAGTCTGCCTAGTAGGGTTATTGAAGCTAGGACCTTGGGTAGTTTCAAATTTAGGTTGGATAAATTCATGAGTGAGAGGGTTGGATTTGAGTGGGACTCGCATGAGTGGGTAGAATTGTCAAAGCTTATTTCTTGGGTAGCATTGAAAATTGGGTTGAGCAAATATTCTGTTAGTGGGACGGATTGTGAAGGACCTGCCTAGTATGGGCCAACAGGCCTGCTGCAGTGTTCCTCCTTTCTTATGTTCTTATGTTCTTATTGAAGACCCTAAAATTACATTCACTTGTAAGACGAAGAATGAGGGGAGACATAATCGAGGTATACAAGTGGAAAATGGGTATTAACAAAGGGGATATAAATAAGGTATTGAGAATATCTCACCAAGAGAACCTGCAATAATGGATTCAAATTAGATAAGTTTAGATTTAGAAAGGATATGGGAAAGTATTGGTTTGGAAATAGGGTTGTTGATGAGTGGAACAGTCTGCCTAGTAGGGTTATTGAAGCAAGGACCTTGGGTAGTTTCAAATTTAGGTTGGATAAATTCATGAATGAGAGGGGTTGGATTTGAGTGGGAATTGCACATGAATAGAGTTATCAAAGCTTATTTCTTGGGTATCATTGAAGATTGGGTTGAGCAAATATTCTGTTAGTGGGATGGAATGTGAAGGACCTGCCTAGTATGGGCCAACTGGCCTGCTGCAGTGTTCCTCCTTTCTTATGTTCTTATGTTCTTGTATATTTATTTATCCTCTTTTTCATGAAATATGTATTACTTATTACCAAACCTCTTTCTACACATAGCTCAATTTATAATTCCCCATTTACATTTACCCCTGGCACCCCAAATTTACCTACTACTCTCTTCACAACATTTTTACCCACTTTAGCATTAAGATCCCCAACCACAATTACTCTCTCACTTGGTTCAAAACTCCCCACACACTCACTCAACATTACCCAAAATCTCTCTCTCTCCTCAACACTTCTCTCTTCTCCAGGTGCATACACACTTACTATAACCCACTTTTCACATCCAACCTTTATTTTACTCCACATAATCCTTGAATTTATACATTTATATTCCCTCTTTACCTGCCATAACTGATTATTCAACATTATTGCCACTCCTTCTTTAGCTCTAACTCTATTTGAAACCCTGACCTAATCCCATTTATTTCTCCCTCTGAAACTCTCATACCCCCTTCAGCTTTGTTTCACTTAAAGCCAGGACATCCAGCTTCTTATCATTCATAACATCTACAATCATATCTTTCTTATCATTCGCACAACATCCACGCACATTCAAACATCCGACTTTGATGGTTTTTTTCTTTTTCTTTTTAGTAAATCTATATAGGAAAAGTGGTTACTAGCCCATTGTTTCCTGGCATTTTAGTTGACTTTTACAACACTCATGGCTTACGGAAGAAAGATTCTTATTCCATTTCCCCATGGATATGAAAGGAAAAGTAATAAGAATAAGAACTATTAAGATAAAATCAAAGAAAACTCAGATGAGTGTGTATACATAAACATGTACATGTATGTGTAGCATGACCTAAGTGTAAGTAGAAGTAGCAACACGTACCTGAAATCTTGCATGTTTATGAGACAGGAAAAAGACACCAGCAATCCTACCATCATGTAAAACAAATACAGGCTTTCGTTTTACACTCACTTGGCAGGACGGTAGTACCTCCCTGGGTGGTTGCTGACTACCAACCTACTACCTGTAAACTCATTAAACTTATTCCCCTATATTTCTTACAATCTCTTTTATCCCCCTTCCCTTTATATAAAGGAACTATACATGCTTTCTGCCAATCCCTAGGTACTTTCCCCTCTTTCATACATTTATTAAACAACAATACCAACTACTCCAACACTATATCACCCCTGTTTTTAACATTTCTGTCATGATCCCATCAGTTACAGCTGCTTTACCCCCTTTCATTTTACGTAATGCCTCACGCACCTCCCCCACACTCACATCCTGCTCTTCTTCACTCCTTAACGATATTATACCTCCCTGGCCAGTACATGAAATTACCGCCTCCCTTTTTTCATCGACATTTAAAAGTTCCTCAAAATATTCCCGCCATCTACCCATATACAGATTAATCAACCTACTGTGTCTGTATTCATGTGGGGTATTATTGAGCATTGTCTTGTGTAGTGGTGATAGTGTTGTGAAGTGGTGATAGTGTTGTGAAGTGGTGATAGTGTTGGGAAGTGGTGATAGTGTTGTGAAGTGGTGATAGTGTTGTGAAATGGTGATAGTGTTGTGTAGTGGTGATAGTGCATGTTGTGTAGTGGTGATAGTGCATGTTGTGTAGTGGTGATAGTGTTGTGTAGTGGTGATAGTGTTGTGTAGTGGTGATAGTGTGTGTTGTGTAGTGGTGATAGTGTTGTACTCACCTAATTGTGGTTGCAGGGGTTGAGACTCAGCTCCTGGCCCCGCCTCTTCGCTGCCCGCTACTGGGTCTCTGCTCTTTCTGCTCCATGAGCTTTATCATACCTTGTCTTAAAA